>PVJO010003941.1:0-115991 GCA_004026905.1 Hystrix cristata | reverse complement strand
CTGAGTGTGACTTCATGAGGTCAAGTCCTCTCCCTCCAACATGACACCTCTTCTGCAGTCCATCAGCCTGCCAGTGATCTGCAACTTCAAGAAGCTGTACACAAAGGTGCTCCTCACCAGGTGTTTTAATGTCATTGAAGAGACGTCTCTGACTCTGGAAGAGTTCCGGAAGAAACATCTCAGTGTCCTCCACTGCATCAATCTTATTGACAAAGCCTGGGAAGAGGTCCCGTACTGGACCTTAATCTCAGCCTGGAGCAAACTGTGGCCAGAAAGTGTCCCTGAACGTGACTTTGAAGGGCCCGATGCACAGCTAGGGAGGAGACTGTGTCTGTGGGCAGGAGCTCGGGTCCAGACATCTTGAGGAGCTTGTCGAGGACCGTGAGGAGGAGCTGACGATGGAAAAACTTGCTGAACTCCAGAGCGGGCAGCAGAAGGTGCTTGTTGAGGAGCATCCACTGAGGAAGAGGAAGACCGGGAGGAGGGTAGCAATGATGTGACAAAATCCATTACAGAAAATGGAATACTCAAGTGTCAGGATTTCTTTGAGACGCTCCACCCCAAAACAACTGTACTGACCTGTGTCGAATCTGATGAACGATCTCTCATTTCTGCAGGGTTGTGCAGCACAGGAGAAAAGAAGTGACATTAGACAGATTTTTTTTTGTCAGAATTAACCCTGTAGCTAAGAGACAAAGGAAAGAAGAAACCCCTGAAGGAGATCTCGCCGATGTCCTTAGGGAGGGGGACTCTCCCTCCAAACAGTAACCTCCTCCCCACCCACCTTCCTTCCTCCCCTCCAGAAGTCACCTCAAGCAAGGTGAGTCTTCTCTCTCTTCATACTGTACTCTACTTTGTTTCATATGTTTGTGGTTTAAAAATGCATATGGTTCAGAATGGATTAAACTTATTTACAGTGTACCTTATGGGAAAATTCTATTCAGTTTGCAACCAATTCAGTTCATGACCAGAAGCATGGAATGAATTAAGTTAATGAACCGAGGTGCCACTGAATAGCAAATACACAGGATACATGACCAATATACAAAAACCAATGGTTTTGCCATATACTAGTTATAAACAATTAGGACTTGAAATATAACCTAATAATACTGTATTAATCAGCATTCCTTTTCTTTACACAATACACTCATAATTTAAAGGAAGCAAGGTTTAATTTAGCTCTCAGTGTGCGGGATTCAGTCCATAGTCAACTGGCTCCAAGGCTGGAATGTCGTGAATGAAAGGTATGGTGGCAGAAAACTACTTATTTCCTGGTGGCTGGGGAGCAAAGAAGAGGAAGAGCACCAGAGAAGAACAGGCCAGGGACCATATATAATACCCAAGGCCACACCTCCATGACTCACCCAGCCACATCCAGGAGCAAGCTCTACTAATCTGCTAGGCTTTTCTTAATCCAATGAAGTTAACACATCAGGATTAATGATCACAAACAATGTTTATGTAGAGCCTCTATATACAAAACTACAAAACACTGATGAAATAAATCAAAGAATATAAAAATATAGAGATATATGTCTTTACCAACTGGAAAGTTCAATATTGTAATGATGTCAATTCTCCCCTAGTTTATCCATTCAGTGTAATCCCAAACAAAATTGTGGCTAGCTATCCTTTAGATATTGACAAGATGATTCTAAAATTTATATGAACAGCTGAATGACCAAAAATAACCAAATCATTACTGAAGGACAAAGTCGAAGGACTCACACTACTTAATACAAGGATTTACTATAAAGTTTAACAAAATAGGTATAGAAGGACCTTATTTCAATTTGATAAAAGCCATTTATGACAAACCTACTGCCAACATTATATTAAATGAGGAAAAGCTGAAAGCTTTCCCTCTAAAATCAGAAACAAGACAAAGATATCCATTCCTGTTCAATATAGTACTCAAAACATTAGCCAGTGCAATCAAGAAAGAGAAAGAAATAAAAGGGATACATACAGGAAAGGAAGAAGTCAATTACCATTATTTGCAGGTGACATGAGCATCTACATAGAAAACCCAAAAAATTTCAACAAAAGACTCATAAAATTACTAAACAAATTCAGTAATTTCAAAGGATACAAAATCAATACACGAAAATCAATAGCATTCTTTTACACCAATGATGAAGTCACTGAGAAACAAATTGGTAAAACAATACGTTTCATATAGCATCAAAATTAAATACTTAGGAATTAACATAACTAAAGAAGTGAAAGACCTCTACAATGAAAACTACAGTACTCTGTAAAGGAGATAAAAAAGGACATCAGAAAATGGAAACGTACCTCCTGTTCCTATATAGGTAGAACCAATATTGTCGAAATGCCATATTTCCAAAGCCGTATTTCTGATATACAAATTTAATGCAATCACAATCAAAATATAAACAACATACCTCACAGAACTAGAGAAAACCATCCTAAAATTCACATGGAACCAAGAAGAGACCCAGAATAGTAAAAGCAATCCTGGGCAACAAGAGCAAAGAAGGAAGCATTATAATCCTGGATTTTAAGTTATGTCATAAAACTACAATGATAAAAACAGCATGGTACTGGCACAAAAACAAACGTGGATCGATGGAACAGAATAGAGGATGTAGAAACAACTGCAGGCATGTTCAGACATCTCACCTTTGACAAAAAGGCCAAAAGCATAAGCTGGAGAAAAGATAGCCTCTTTAACAAATAGTGCTGGAAAAACTAGCAATTAGCAATACACATGCAGAAGAGTGAATCTATATCCATATCTCTTACAGTGTACTAAACTAAAATCAAAATGAATTAAATCTAAATGTTAAAACACAAATATGTAATCTACTAGAAGATAAAATAGGTAAAATCTTCTGCACAGAAAAGGAAACAATCAACAGAGTTAAGAGACAACCTACAGAATGGGAAAAGAATTTTGCAAGCCATTTCTCAGACAGAGGACTAATATCTAGAATAAGTAAAGAACTCAAAAATATTAGATCTTTCAGAATAAAAGATCCATTCAAAAAATGGACAACTAAAATGAATAGACACTTCTCAGAAGAAGTACAAATGGCCAATAAATACATGAAAAAATGTTCAGTGTCTCTACCATTAGATAAATACATTTTAAAGCAACACTGAGAGATCCCATCTTACTCCAGAAAAACAGCTATCATCAAAAAACCAAATAATAACAAATGTTGGTGAGGCTGGCAGCAGGGGGAAAGGAACTCTTCTATGTTGTTGGTAGGAATGTAAACTGGTACAAAACTATGGAAATCAGTATGGAGATTCTTCAGAAAACCTAAAGGTAGAAATTCCATTTGACCCAGCTACTCTCCTTCTAGGTATCTTCCTGAAAGAGTTAAAGACATCATATTACAGTGATACATGCATGCCCATGCTTATAACAGCATAACTCATAATACCTAAACCTTGGAAAGAACCTATATGATCATCAACAGATGAATGCATAAACAAAATGTGGTATTTGTATGCAATGGGGTACTACTCTGCCAGAAAGAAGGATAAACTTCAGTCATCTGTAGGAAATGGATACACCTGGAGACCATAATGTTAAATAAAACAGGCAGACAAGCTTAAACATCATGTGGTTTCTCTTATATGAGAAACCCAAAATATAAATAAAGAACAAAATAAAAGATAATAGGAAACAGGAGATAGATCTTTTGCAAAAGGAAAGGGGGTCAAGAGATGGAGGGACAGAGGAGGAAGGAGAAGGAAAGGGGCTGAAAAAAGAATTAAGATGTGTTATGTACATTTACCAACCCCCATGATGAACATCATCTTTATGTACTGCAAAGGGGTACCAACAAAAATAAAAATTTACGGAAAGAACTTACTGTAAAGCTACAGTAATCAATACATGTAATTGTCAGATCAATAGGCACATACATCAATGCAACACAGTGAAGTCTCCTTAGAAAGGCCCACACAAATATAATACCTGATTTTGACAAAGGCACAAAGGTAACTCAATGGAGAAAGGATAGTCTTCCAACAAATGATCTGGAGCAAATGTTCTTATGAAAAAATATTTCATAGGGAAGTCTATAGATGATGGCAAATAAACACATAGAAGACATTTGATCTCTTTAGGCATCTGGAAATACAAGTTGGAACTACAATAATTTATAGCCTCACAACTACTAAAGTGGATAATATAAAAACTTTAGTAATAACTCTTAATGTTGAAAAGCATGCAGACCAACTTGGTCACTCATATATTGCTACTGAGGATATAAAGTCATATGGCCATTCTAGAAAACAGTTTGTCGAGTCCTTATTAAACTAAACATGTAATTATCTAGGACCTACAAATACAATGCTGGGCACTTACTCTAGAGAAGTGATAACATATTTCCACTCAAAATTCCATACATAAATTGGTTATAGAAGCCTTATCTGTAACATCCCAGAACTTTAACAATGAAAATGTCTTTCAACAGGTAAATGGTTCAACAAGATGTGATGCATCTATACCACGAAATACTAGTCAGTGATAAAAAAGTGACGAAGTATTGCTCCATACAATGACCTGAATCAATCTCAAGGGAATCATGCTGAATGAAAAAAGCCAAACCAAAAGGTAACATATGTATGATCCCACTTACATGTCATTCCTGAAATGACAAAAATATAGAAATAAAAATAATTAATTTTCAAGGCTTAGGAAGAGAAGACAGTGGGAACAAGAGGTAAATTTGTCTATTTTCTCATAAAAGCACACCAGGAAGAATTCTCCTGCCGAGGAATCATTATTGTGTATGAACCATATCAATTTCAATGTCTTAGTAGTGACTTTACACTACAGTTCAGCAAGATGTTACCATTGAAGATACTGGGCAAAGGGTACACCGGACCTCCGAGTATTGCTTCTTAAAATTGCATGGGAATCTGCAACTAAAAAGAGTCAACTTTTTTTTTAAGTTTAACTGAAGAAACTCTTAAAACATCAGGAGATAGCATCCCTGAGACCAAAGCGAGTAAAAAGCATCATTGAAGTTTATTGACTATATTAATAGGTTATTGGTGATCACCTCTGCCACACTATTTTATTGCAATTGTGAAAACAGAGAAGTCTGGTTGGTATGGATTGAAGAACAAATGACTCTTAATAAAAAATGTAGAATAGGCTCTTCTTTTACCAAGCTTGAAAAAGAGATAGAACCATTTGTACAGTGTAATGAAGGATCAGAGAACAATTTCTAAAGATGGGAGATTCTCAAGTACGTGAATAAGCTGAGATAAGGAAGGAGTCACACAGGAGAACTGGTAAGAGCGTAAGCAAGACGTTGAGGGGCATCTGAAGGGGAAAAGGTAAAGGAAGACACAGCAATAGTAGAACTAGAATATGGACATCTAAAACTGAAGGGAGACTACACAGTATGAAATGAGAGCTAACGAAGTCAAAGAACCTTTGTGGTGTAGGGCCAAATTGTCTATGCTATTGCACGGGCAGGCTAAGGATAGCCTGAAGGGGCTCTTGTTGCAGGAGAGCAGCGGAGTGGTGAAGGAACTTTGGAGAAGAAAGGGAGGAAGAGATGACCTGAGGCCTGTGAAGGATACCTAGTGGCCCAAGGACTCAACTGAAGGTGGAACTTCTGACTGGTAGGAACACCAGTTTAGGAGTTGTGTTCCCTTCCCCTACAGTGGTCATTGTGGGGTTAAGGATTAAAATATTTGAAGGGGCATAAGATGGAGGCCAAAGAGTCCAGGAGTGGTATTTAGAGGACAAGGGGATGGAGATGCAGTTGATAGTCAATATGTCATAAGATTATGGGTGGATAAGGAAAGAACTGATGAGATAAAGAAGGGTTTGGGGCCTTGAACCCTTCAGTGAGGCCAAAGAGCAGATGGTATCAGATCCAGCCATCACTGGGAGATTTGGGGCCCATTGTGATGTCAGAGTTGAATCTTTGAGAGGTGAAGCTATGCCCCGTGTTGCCAAGTGCCTGAAGAGGTTGAGGTGCTGAGAGGTAAACAATCAGAGAGGTACAGGCCGTGGTTTGTGGGGTGAGTCTCCTGTGTGGGTGTTGTTGAAGTCGTCCAGGAGGGGGACGGGACTTAGAGTACTGAGTTCTTAGAGTATGGGGACGAGTAAGAATAATGCCCACATCTATGCACATTCTCAGGCCCAGTTCCTCGGTCAGTAGGCAGCAACTGGGAAAGAATGTAAGATCAGGAGAAAACTCAGTTCCAAGGAAGGCCATAAAGCAAAGGGAATTTGTGTTTGAAATGGTTTGCTCTCTTTGTTACCTGGTTGGGAAAAGTACAGCTAAACTCTTTGTAGATCATGTTTTACCATTTTCGTCCCACAAAGTCCTGAAAGAGCTGTCTGAGTCTTACCACCAGTCTCTGGCCTTGGCAAGTTCTTTTTCAGTCCAGGCTCTAGTAAGACTTTTCACATAACCAGAAAGTCGAAATACATGCACTCTGCACTTTCCTCTGGCTTTACAATTCGTAGGTCCCAGTTACAACTGCTAGGTCCTGCCTGAGATGTCATGGTTTTTGTCTAACAACTTGTCCTATCTGGATAGCAAGGGCCTATAGGGAAGAAACCAGAAACCTACATGTTGAAAGTGCACACCCCAATCAAAATCAAATGACTGCGGGCATCACAGCACATCTTTGTGTCAGAGGCAGAATCTCAAGATGGATGGGCCAGTAAAATCTAATAGTTAAACAATCAAGCTTTAAAGACTGGCCATTTTTCCACTAAGCAGCTGGGTGTTGGGCAGGTTATTTAACCTCTCTGTATCTCATTTACCTCAAGAATAAAATGAAGATGACAGTAGCATCTATCTCATTAGGTTATTGTGAATACTAAATTCAATGATGCATGTAAAGCTTTTAACATGGTGCCAGATACTTCAGAATAACTCAATATGTGTTGGTTGTGATTGTAATTATTATAAAATTATTATAGGAGAAGCCCAGTGGTACATGTCTGCTGTCTATAAAGCTCTATGCAAGGAAATCTCCTATAGCCAGCTCTGTGGAAATAAATAACACACATCATTCCACTTCCTGGAGCTCTGCCCTTGACATAGTGTGTCACAATACCGTAAGCTTTCGTGAAAGCTTGGAGATCCCATTGATCAGACAGTAGCACGTTATTCGTCCTACCCTTGTTTGTCAATGTTTTAGATGGTTCTAGGTTTTCATTTTTCTCTGATTCAGGAGGAATTTCTCAGTTGAGAACATCTGGCGGTTTCCCCCATTATTTCTCTCCCTTCCCACTTACAGGGCCTCCTATTAAGCTTCATTCCTTTCTCCTACTTCCCCTTCATCCCTTCTTAATCATTTGTTCACTTTAGCCCTTCCAGCCTCTTCATTCAATTACAGACCTTCACCCTTTATTCCATTTACATCCCTTTATTCCAGTTCATTCCTTCCCCCTTTTCCATTTCACCTGTCCCCCTTACCCCATGTTTTTTCTTCTCCTTAATTTCCCATCCTCCATCCCCTTTTGTCCACATTACCCCATTCGCCCATATTCCACATCACTCTCTACTTTACTCCATGTCAAACTGCCTGTTCTATTATTCTGTGTCATCTCCTCTCTATTCCACATCACTCCTCCCCTTTATCCTGGGTAGTCCCCTCCACTTCCTCCCTCATCACACCTCCTCTTTATCCCATGTCACACCACCCCTTCCCCTTATCCCATGTCATAACTTCTTCTGGATTCCACATGACTCCTCCATTTTTCCCAAGTTACACCACCCCTTCGTTCCACATCACCATCTCCCTTTCATCCTGTCACTCTTGCCTGTGTTCCCCACTGCCCCTCCCCTTTATCCCATGTCACCCCTCTTTCTTATTCCACACCACCTTTATTTGGCATCACCCTTACCCTGTACCCCATGGCTCCCCTCCTTTTTATTCCATGACACCCTTCCCCTTTATCTCACGCCCTTCCCTTTATCTCACGCCATGGGCCTCCTCTTTGCTCTACATTACCCTCCCCCCTTTAATCCTTTCCCTACTTCCTTTCCCCCTCAGATCCTCAGTCAGATTCGCAGCTCACTCCCAAAATTTAAAAAGAAGGAAAAAAAACACACAGTAAGCCATGAATATGCTGCTATCACAACACAGATGTTTATTAATGATTACATGCCAGAGAAGTTTTAACAATCACAAATCATCGAGCTCTATGGTTGTCACCCATCTTATGATCAATGTCTATCCCTCAATACAACGCATTCTTCATTCTATGGATCTAAGCAGTTGTTACTCATCAAGGTCAGCTGTAATTTGGATGTCATACATAACCCATATTTGTGTGTTGCCAGAGCATGTCCCGCAAATTGGTACCGTCCTGCATAGAGGAACTACAGAGACGATAGATAAGAATATTTGGAATCAGGTGACTTTAGCTACTTGGAACTATTGTATCCTTACCTAACTAGCCGTTTTGCAGACAACTGGATGTGAACACCAGCCATCTTTAAAACAAATCCAGGTACTAAAATCTAATTTTTCCTCTAACTTTTGATTGACCCCAGAAAAGCTAGTTAGACTTACATTTGAGGTTTTTCCTGTTAGCGTGACCTGAGCAAATCTGCACAGAATTTGGGGAGTGGCTCTTTGACGAGCCATCGGTCTAAATAATTTGGAAAAAATCCTGAAGCGGCAGAGCTGCTGCGGGGACATGGCTATGAGTTGGTGTGACATGATTTAGCATTAATTGTTTGTCAGCTGTCCATAGGCTGACCTAACATTCTAGCATGCCTCTTGAGGGCCTTTCCAATTAAACTGTCAGGAAGGGGGGAGGAAAGTTAGGAGAAACATGCAATCCTCTTTGGGGGAAGGAAAGCACCTCGAGATTTGTGAGCTTCTCTGGGACAAGTGTTCACCACAAATGTAACATCAATTAAAGAAAGGGCTGTAGTGAAAAAAATGCCAGAACCAGGGGGTAAAAGAGACTGCAAGGTAGCACCACGGTGCCAGGACGTGACACAGAAACAGCTCCACTTTTACCAGCTGAAGAGATCAAGCATCCCCCGTGAAGGGGCTGGCAGTGTGTTTGGAATTCCCATCCTGACCCGAGCATCAGGTGGAACTCCTGCTTAGCGTCAGATGTGTATCTTTAAGCCTCTCTTTAATGTTTCCTATGATATTCCAAGACTACCTCCACCCTTTCCCCCTGTCCGGCACCTTACAGAAGGGAAAACATCTAAGGAAAGAAGTAGCGGATTCCAGTTTCCGCCTCCTCCCGGGGCACACGGAGCAACGGGCGGTCTTGCTCAGGAATGGGGGGGTTACCCGCTCCTTCCACATCGTCATGGGAACGGGCAGTGCTGGGCAGGGCAGCTGGCTCCTCAGAGGAACCTAGAAAATAGTAACAATGTTAACACCTTGTGTTTCTAGACTTCATTCTTCGCATAGCATCCAGAGCACTAAGACGTAGTTTTGACTTTCAAATAAAATCTAAGGCAAGAGGGTAGGGCAGGAATGATTCTTCCCACATAACATGTAAGAAAAGGTCTTACACACAGATCTCTAAATCTAGGGCCACTGTGGAAGCTGGGGTAAGAGCTGGGTTAGGGGAGGGGGTAAAAATCCATGCTTAGAGCAATACCATGGGGGGGCATCCTAACAACCACCACTACCCTAAGAGAAGCCCGATGAATTTTACCAAGCAAATACATAACGAAGCTGGAGCTGGAAGCTTACAACACTGAGTGGAGGGGAGAAAACAGGGATTGCTTTTCAGTGAGGCTGGGAAAAACCTGTAGCCCACGACTTGGCCAGGCTGAGACTTGTTTTTAAGGAGAGTGGTATCTACAGGTGATGCAACATCTGCATCTTCTTTAAGGAAATGAGTTGCTTTTGGATTCTGGACTTCTTTGGGGTCTAGATTTTTAAGCATTTGGATGTCTTCCACGTCCACAACTTCAAGATTGACAGCTAGGTCTTGTGGAGGGTCCGGAACTGTATTGAGAATGGCGACAACTTCAGTGTCTGGAGTCACAGTGCTCACTTCATCATTTTCAAAAGCCTTGACCTGGTCTTCCTGGGAATCTGGAATTTCATTGTGAATTCAGGAGTCCTCAGGCTCTGGGAGCACACTGAAAACTGAGTCTTCTAGAGTAGGGCTCTCTTCAGAACCTTGGTTTTCACCCACTTCAGAGGCTTCTTCATGCACTGGAATTTCTCCATCATCTGAGACTTTTTCATTGTTTGGGACTGCACTCACATCTAAGGATTCTTCCTGGTGTTGAATTTCATCAAAATTGGAGCCCTCTTCAGGGCTCGTGACCACATGAAGATCTGGGACCTCCTGGGGACTGGGGTCTCCCTCAGAGCCACCTATTCCATTAGCCTCTGGAGCTTCTTCCTGAGTGGGAATTTCTTCAGCATCTGATGTTTCTTCACTATTTGGGATGCCATCAACATTGGGATCTTCTTCAGAGTCAGAAACTCCATTTACCTTTAGGGATTTTTGGTGATTGGGGATTGTATGTCCTGCGGGGGCTTCTTCAGGACTCAGGACCACATGAAGAGCTGGGACTTCTTCAAAATCAAGGTCTTCCTCAGAGTCTGAAGTGCCATTGACTTCTGGAGATTCTTCACGACCTGAGATCTCTTCAGTATTTGAAGCTTCCTCACTTGTGGCTTCATCAACAGCTGGGGTCTCTTCAAGATTGGAATCTTCTTTAGGGTCTTGGGCACCATCATTACCTAAGGCATTTGAATTGTGTGGGATATTATCAGCGTCTAGGACTTCTTCCTCACCTGGGATTCATCTGGATCTGACATGCTTTAATTGTTTGGGATTATGTCAAGATAAGGAACTTCTGCGAGGTCAACATTTTGGCGATCTTCAAAATCCGGTCCTTCTTCAAGGTCGTCGTTCAGGTTTTCACCAGGGTTCAAGATTTCTTGCACATCTGGAACTCCTTCAGGGTCTGGGGCCATATCAAAATAAGGTATTTCTTCAAAATCTAAAACCTCAATGAGTTCTGAAATTTCATCATCAGGTTCTAAAATATCCTCAAGGGTAGGAAGTTCATAAAATTCAGGGTACCTTCATCACCTTCTCTTTCATCAATCTCTGGTATACCCCCTAGATATGGGCCCTGAATCTCAAGGTCATTTGGGATCTCAATAACTTGAATTTCCCCAAAGACTACTACTTCATAAAGATATTTAAATACTAGCTCTCTTTTAACTAACACACCTTTCTCAAAGGACTCATCTTCCTCAGGGGGCTCATATTCAGCAAGGGCCTGACCTGCACAAAGGGACTGACCTCCAACACAGTACTGACCTTCATCAAAGGGCCTGCTTTGACCAAGGACAGCAGCACGGGCCTCAGCAGAGTTTTCCACTGGATCAGAAAGCAGAGCATCCTCCTCCATCTTTATGCGTGCACTCCTGAATGGGAAGGAATTTGAGAAAAAGTAAGCTAGTTTGTACTTGACTTGGTTAATTTAAATAAAGTCTGAATTTGTAAGCCCCCCATTGGACAATGTGCTTCAGGCCAAGCATAAACAAAGAAAAAACTCACTGGATCTTCCTCAGATTCCTGCGTCTGATAAAATCAAGGGCCTCAGGACTGGATTTCCACACACGCTTGGCAACCTGCCTCTGAATATGGGGAGGCACCTGAGGGTTAAATTAGCAATGTTAGCCTTTCTTGCATAGCACCTTGCCATTTATCCTTTTCTCCACCAAGTGCCTAAGCTTGAAGGTATGGTGAACACCTAATATGGGGAGAATTTCTAGATAGGGAGAGTTTGTGAGTGCCTGCTTTGGTTGCCTACATACAACTTTCCTTTGTCTTGTGAGCAGAGGAAAAATGTGTGAAATAAGTGTATCTAGAACCTCCATTACCTGGAAGAGGACATCCCAGTTATCAATCATGGCACGGACCACATTGACAGAAGCAACATAGTGATCAATCCCCAGTTTTGTTTTCCGGGACTCCCTCTTGCCAAACTTTCCCTTCTTGAGGAGAGCAGATCCAAACACCAGGGCCAAGTTGGTGGAAGTCATGCGGTTGCCGGGAACCTAGGTTAAAAAATAAATAAAAGCAGAAAGCTGGCTTTGAGCAAGTAGTGGAAGTTGTGCAAATAGACATGTCTCCTTTTATGTGCCTCTCTCTTCCCTCTTTTTGCCATCTCACTCACTCACATAGTTCCCCTCCTGCAGTTCTCACTACCCTTCCCCAGATCTTTTTACCAACTGTCCATCAATGCCGATGGAGTCCTCGCTGTACTCAGTGATTTTATGCAGAGCCTTCAGCAGACGCTCCAGGGTGTCACTGTGGCATGGTGGCATCAGGTAGACCAGCAACTGCAGGGCAGAAAGCTGGTCCTGGGGCTTCAGAGCTACAGGAAAGAAAGTAGAGGCTGGCTCAGGGGCTAGCCTTGATGGAAGCCTGATACCAAGAGAGATGAGCTTCTGCTTCAGAATTTCTGGTGGCTACGGAGCACCCTTGCAATTTGTTTTTGCTTACTTGTAAAGTATTTGAATTCAGGAGCCCCAAAAGCAAGTAGTGCCCCCCCCATCAAAATCAGATTTCTATACAACCTGGGTTCTTCTTTGCCCTGTAAGGGCTCACACACCTTCAAGAAACTCTACAGAAATCACCAGGCAACAAATTTATAAGGGAATTGTAAGACACACAGAAAGTAACTTGGAGAGGTTTTTAAATTTTTTTTATTTTTAATTGACAAATAATGCTTGTGTATATTCTGGCGCGGTGTATTGCATCTTCTGGTGCTCATTCTGCTTCAGTTCCTTGAGGGTCCTGCAGCCTGAGCTCTGTCATTAGACCCCATAGATCCCTGCAACATTTTCTTTCCTTGCCCCAACAAGGGAGGGCCGAAGACTCACTTGCTGTCAGGAGGAAGGACATGTACAGATCATCTGGCAGCAGAGAGTCTTTCATGTCACGGAAAAACTCCTTGAGAAGTGCAGCCACATCATGCACATTCTGATTGTCGTCCAGCACTACATCGAGACCTTGATCAAATTCTTCACGGAGCTAGAACGAGGGAGAGAAGACACAGACCATCTGTCTTGCCCACCACAGGCTGGCTACCTCTTGGAGGTAGCTGGCAATATGGGGGGGGACGTGCTAGACAGAAGACCTTGTTCCCCACATCTGTCCTGACAGAGCCCTCAGGTCTGTGGGGGAGCTTCCATTTCTGTGTGCTTTTGCTTACCCAAGGAGCAAACATGTCAACACAGTCAGTTTACCTGATGCACTTTCTGTGCAGAGTATTCAATGGTGAAAATCCCCACTGCGCTTAAACCTGAAAGAAAGATCCAGAAGATCTTTAACATCTCTGACCCCCTTCATTTTGACTGCTCCTTTTTCCTCCCTTAGGAACTGCACCCCAGCCTCCTCTGGCGTCAGGGTTAATGGTGTCCAAGCCCTTCATCCCATGGCTTTTTTCTCTCCCATTTCTAGAACACCCTTCCTTTCTCTTTCATTGTCTTCTTCCTTGATTTAACTATTTGTGGTCCTCCTTACCATGTTCCTCAATGAACTTGCAGCAAGCTTCAACAACCTGGGGGATTTGTTTGGCAATGGGGTTGAGGCTCATCTTCCTTTTGGATCCCAAAAGCCTCTGGCCAATAGGGAATGAAACCCTTGAAAGTTGCAGGGTCTGCAGCAGCAGGGCCCCATCCTCCAGCTCAGCCAAGCTATCCACAGACACGGCACCCTGTGGAGAAATCAGAGCATCTTAAAGGGGGGGGGTCCTTACCTTCCTGAGCACTGTGTGACATTCAGAACCAAAGAGACTGCCTCTGTGGCAAGCCAAACACACCCTCCCAACAAGTTCTGCTCAGCATCCCCCTCCCTGAGAGGACCCAACTCTTGAGCCTCCAGCCCAACACCACTGCACATCTCAGGACCTGCGCCTGAAAGCTAGAAGGGTTAACTCACTCGACGCCCACGGCGGGTGAACTCCCGGGGCAAAGTAGGCTCATCCCTTGGGCGACTGAAAAAGCGACGGATACGACCAAACATCCTCTGCACCACGTTTCCCCGACGA
The DNA here is from genome assembly GCA_004026905.1 of Hystrix cristata. Taxonomy (NCBI): domain Eukaryota; kingdom Metazoa; phylum Chordata; class Mammalia; order Rodentia; family Hystricidae; genus Hystrix; species Hystrix cristata. The sequence continues at coordinate 101,961 of PVJO010003941.1, read as the reverse complement.
CGGCCTGCAGCCTGACCGGTGGCTTCTTCAATCTGCATCGCGGCTGTCAGTTCCAGATGCTTGCGGCGGGTGAGCTCATTCACCAGCACCTCTTCCAGGCGAACACCAAACGTCTTGAGTGATGACACGGCTGGGGAGCCAGGGATGGAAAGGATGAGAAACGTCAAAGCTCCGCAACGCTTAAACGAGGAGGGGAGCACTCCTCTCCAAGCAACCGCCCACGGTCCACCCCCCCCACGCCGCGCGCACTCCCCAGACCCGTAGCGCCCCTCCCTGGGGAGCAAGCCAAAAAGACCCTGCAAGGGGTTAGACGAAAGGACTCAGCTCCACTCAACTACTCCGACGGGGCTCAAGGGCCCTGCCTTAAATCCTGACGGGGGTGAGGACTTTGAAGCAACGAGGGCGATTTCTTCAGGGTGTTCTGTCCATTGGGAAGGCTCAGGCAGGTCTGAGGGGACCGCCCCGTGGCTGTTGCGCCATTTCCTGATAGCACCCCCTCTAGGGGGTTCGTGGCAGGGAGGGGGAGTGTCTTCAGGGATAATGGGCACCGCCCAGTCTCCAGCAGCGGCGGGGTACACTGTGATGGAGGAGGTGGTGCAACACTCTCTTTCCTAAAGAAAATACAAGAGACCCTCACCACTGTCTTGTCCTCTTAAGACCAGGAGACAGTTCTCCACGGTGTTTGGACGGTCACTGGTTAGAGCTAAGGGAAGAGAAAAAGAAAAGACACGCACATTCACACACAAATAGGACTTGATAAGTGACTAAAACATCGCAGTGCATTGATCTGTAGCGGGGGAGGGGCTGGAAGAGGAGCAGCTCCGTCCAGCCCGCGGAAAGTGATGTGCTTTCTCTCAGTCTCGGTTTCCCCACCTGACGACGGGACCACTCCTATCTAACATAATATCTCCAAGAATTTCAGCAAACCAGACAAGCTAAGGCTCAGGGAGCGCACGGCGCATCTTGCTACGCACCAGTAGTCTCTCAACACAACACTTAAAAATATAAATTCAGGGGCTCTGAGGTGCCCGGATAATGCAACAGGCGAGGGGAGGGGCTCAGCCCGCAGCGTCACTGCGGGCGAGGGTCGCCAAGTTACTGCGGGCGGGCGCGTTCACGCTCGGACCGTCGGCTCCCCGCGCTGCGGCGGGAGTAACGGCGACACCTGGCAGTCCCCACACTCCGAATCCCGAATCCCGAATTCCGCAGTGGCGGCTGCCCGCGGGGTCTCCTCGCCCTTCGATTCACTGAGTTCAGGCTGCTCCCGTGGTGCACGCCTAGCCTACCTGCCGCCCCCTGCACTTCCTGCTCTGCCGGGGCGCCCCGGGCGAGCGCGACCCTCTCCCACCTCCCCGACTCCGCGGTCAGATCTGCGCGGGTAGCCCTTCGGTCTCCGGGTGCGCTCGAACCCCGTCCTGTGCTGCGTCCCGCAGGCTCCCCGCAGCCTGCCGAGGTGCGCAGCGCTCACAGCAGCGCACCTTCCGCCGCCACCCCCCGCGCCCGCACACCTCCCGCTCTCTGCCCGGCCGGCCGCCGGTCTCTCTCCCCGACCGACTCTCGATCTCTTCCGACCGCGTAGTCTCTGTCTGTCCCGGTCCTCTCTCAAGAGTGTCCCTCTGCGCCCCCATCTCGCTGTGCCCAATTCTCGCACTGCACCCGGTAAGTCGGTCTCTTCACTTATCCTCTGTCCCTCCGTCCACTTTTCTATCACTGACATCTGCCTAACTGCCCCTCACCGCCCCCCACCCCACCTCGACCCAACTCAACTATTTTTTACCTCTTCTGCAATTCAAGGAACAGCCTTCAACTCCCACTTTCTCAGTTCCCCAGACTCGTGGACAGCTGACCAGGTCCTAGACCTAGTGCAAGCCCCTCCCACGCTCCCGGACCCCGAATCTGTCCCGTCCCGCCGCGGGGTCCACGCGCCCGGAGGCGAGGACGCCGCACCTCGGGATCCAGCTCACCTCGGTTAGGTTTGAATTCAGAGAGGAAGTGCCTGGCCAGGAGTTCTTGGTAAGCAGTCTCTTGCAGCTTCAGACGCTCCAGCTCGGAGAGGCTGTGTATTGACACCATCTTCGTCTTGTGGTCGGGGCTGTGTCCTGGGGCTCCTCCCAGGACACTCACTAAAACAATGAAGGTGGACAACAACAGCAAAGGGGGCATGATTCCGGGGCACCGTGTCCTTGCTGCCTTCAGAAAAGGAATGCAGCCACCCATTCTGGAATCGGATGATTATCAAGACTGCATCATCCAATTGTCACTGGACCTGGTAGAGGGAACTATGGGGGGGTAGGGGGGAGGGAAAACTGGGAGGTGGCTTCACCCTCAAGCGGAGCTGCCTGTGGTTGCTTATTTTAAAAAAATCCAACTTAAAAAAAATCTGCTCTGAACAGATAGTCCAGAAAAGAGAAAAACCTAATTAGCAAAAAAAGAAGAAAAGAAGCAAGATAAAAGGAAAAAAAAAAACTTACAGTTTTTTAAAAAAACACTTTGAGACAAGAATAAAACAGTATTTCCTATTAATTAATTAGAACATTGATAAAAGTTTTTTTTCATGATAATACTCAAGGTTGTATGGGTTAGGTAAAAAAAGAATTTCATCTAGTCTAGGAGCACTGTAAAATTATACAACTCTTCTGTAAAACAAACTAGACACGTGGGTCTCAAGCCAAAATGTATCCCCAGGTCCTTTGCCCCAGTAATGCCCCTTCTAGGAATCTACCCTAATGAAATCCTCCTATGCACGTGGGTCATAGTTGCAAAAAATTAAGGGAGAAAAGCAAACTCTACAGTGAGATTAGTTATATAAATTATGTAATGACCAGAGTATGGAGAATTATGCAATCCTGAAGTCATGGTTACAAAAAAACTTTTAAAGAACAAATACAGAATACAGAATTGTAGGAAATATGATTACCACTATGCAAAGAAAAACAAGCATAAAAATAGACTGAAGGAAATACACCCAAATACTAACAGCCTCTGTATTAAATGATAGTATTTTGTTTGCCTTTTGTCTTTTCTCTGCTTACTAAAATTGCTTACTTCATTATATTACTTTTCATGAAAAAAAATCAACTTGCACCAAAATAAACATCATTTTAACACCATTTCCAAAGAGACTCCCTATACAGAATTGGCGATCAGAGTAAAGTTTGTCTTATTATAATGGAAAATCTGTTTTATGTGGTCTTCTCTATGGTCTCCACTATCTCATACTGCTCCAAAGTTGCACATCATCCCCCAGTAGGGATCTCCCTGCACCCTACACAGCATCCTTTCCTGAACATCCTCCATTACTCATTTGTTTTTTCATCCATTCATTAAAAGGAAAAAAAAAAGGAAGTCTGTATTAATTGCCCACTTTGTGCCAAGTGCTAAAGAGTCAAAAGATAAGCAAGATAATACTACTCCTTTCATTAAAGATTTAGCAGTACAGGGAAGGAGATACACAGGTTAACAACAATTTACAAAACCTTGTGATAAGTCAGTTGGACAAGATATAAACAAAGTACCATGAGAGAGCAGAAAGGAGAAAACATCTAAGTCTGCCTGGAGACACGGAGGAGACTACATCCAGAAAGACAGAACAGTTTATGCACAGACAAAAAGCTGAGAAAGAGGTTGTCATCTTCTGGCAGCAGAAAGAGATGGAAGGAGATAAATCTAGATGGGCAGGCATGAGCTCAAGGGGGGCCCTATAAGCCACAGTGCTACTTAGAAAAACTCACAGAAATCCCTGAAAAGCTTGGTCTGAAAAAAAAAAAAAAAAGCTTGGTCTGGGTAGAGATCCCGAAGCAAATAGATCAGCCGAGAGGCAGGATATGTTAATCCAAAAGTCCGTGACACTAGGTAGAATTGACAGGATTTAGGAGAGACATTTAACTGTAAAGGAAAGAATTTAGGATAGCTCCCAAGTTTATGGTTTGGGTGAATGTATGCATGCTGATTCTTAACAAAGAAGATAATTCAGGGCATGGAGACCTAAACCTTTAGATTAAAATAAAGGACGCAGTCACGTGCCACTTTTCTGATCTTCCCTGTCCTGTAGAGTTTTACAATCATAGTCTGTATATTATTTGAAGAGGGGCTTAGATCTCAAAAATTAGGTAATGTGGTTTTGACAGAGAAAAGGTAAGTAAGGGTTTATCAGGCAATAATCAAAATAAATGATTTGGCTGAGAAATTCTTTGTTCAAGAAAAATCATCCACTTCGAATTTTATCTCCAAAATTCTCTTTTGCCCATTTTCCTTAATGAACAAATCACAGATATCAAAAACTGCTTGCCAGGTAACTGAGGTGCAGCATAATAAGGGGGGAAGAGGGCCTTCTGTGACTTTTGGACTAAGCTAAGAGGAAAACCTTTAGCATGGACTTTAAAGCTTCTTCAACTGCAAAGCACCATCCCTGGATCCAAAGTGAGCACCTAAAACCAACCACCAAAATGCAATCACAAAATGACCATTTGAACCAAAGGCACATACATCTCGAACAGTGACAGACCGAACCTCTAGGAATCCCTCACTCACAAGAGCAGGCCTAGAGCCTATTGGTCAAGGATCTCATCCTGACACACACACAGCCTAGGTCTGGCTTAATTCTGCTAACATCACGCCCCTTCTCCCCTTACCCCAACCCAAATAGTCCATACCTGTCTTGGAGTCTCAGCTATTTCTTCTTCTGGAGGCTTTCCAGATCTGGTCACCCCAAGAGCAGAGCTGGTTCTTTCCTCAAAAAACAGGATGAAAATCAATCCCTCCCTTCCTCAAAAAATAAGGTGGGAACAAACAGTAAAACCTCAAATCAACACCAGCCCAAAAAGGAGAGAGAGAGAGAAAAGCCTTTGAGAGATGAGTCAGCCTAGATGCTTGCAATTCCGAAGGAAATCAAAGGCCTTAGAATAAACCGTTTGTCATTGCTTCCCTGCTTGAACATACAGGGCTAAACCTAAAAGCAGTCACATGCTACATTTCTGCCAGGAAAATTGACACTGTCTTGTTTGTCCTCAACCCTCTCAAGACACCACTAGGACATAAGACAGAAGCAGAGACAGAAAGACCAGTCAAAAGGCAGGTGGGTGAGGTGGGAAAGGGGATGAGAAGGCAGGCTTCCACATTGGAAATAGACACACAACAGGTTCTTGGAGTCTCAATACTCTGCTTGTCCTCAGGCTTGACTTTCCAAGTTGAACACAAAAGTAGGCTCCCCACAGGGAAGGAGGTGCCAAGAGACCCCTTGCTTCAGAGTGCCTGTCTTTCCTCTTTGGTGTGCCAAGGTACCAGCCCGAAGTGACCATGAGATCAAAAAATATTCAAGAAGGAATATGAAAGCAGAGCAGCTCAGTTTTAGCCCAGAATTCAAGATATTTGTAAAGACAATTTTCTTTTGACAAGTGTCTGTACTGGGCACTGGAGTGAGGGCCAAATGAACTGAGTTCAAAGCCAGGCCTTAGGATTTCTTACTTTTGTGACCTGGGGAATATCAGTGAATTTTCTGAGCCTCAGTGGCCTACTTTGTGAAATGGGGAAATGACGCAGTCTCCGTTCCTATGGTTGTGTGAGAACTGAGTGGGTAATGTTCCCGTGATATGTAGTGTTGGTTTTTAATAAGTGTGTTCATATTGAAGGTTCTTTGCAGAGGGCCTGAGATTCAGGAAATATCAGGCTTCAAAAGTAATTACATAAAATTAGAATTTCTATCAGCACAGTGAACAACCTACTCTGTTCAATCTCTACTAAATTTGAATAACTTTAACAAAAGTAAAGATATCAGGGGAGAATACTTGGAATAGATCTTTCCTCTTCACTCTTCAATTTCTTCCTGGTCAAATTTTTCTGAAAAATCACTTGATGGAATTTATAAAAAACTAACAGCATAATTCAATTTTTCAAATTTTATTATTCAATTTAGTGAAGTGTCTATTGTCCCCATACCTGTTTCTCTTTCAAACCATCCGGTTTTGCATGGCCATTAGCAAAACAATATATAATTTCATTTAGATCAGAAAGGAGTCAAGAAATTAGCAGATTTCAAAGGGAAAATTTGAACACAGACCAAAGGGACACCCAAATGAAGTCCTCAATGATACATAAAGGAGAAACACCCTTGGGTGGCATCAAACCTATTTCTCACATCATCCTGCAATGCATGGCACAGAGGGAGAAACAAATTAACATTAACATTACAGCAGTCACCGGCTCCAACATCACAAGCAGGAAGGAAATGCTCTCAGCTAGGCATAAATCCACAGCCTTCACGATTTGGACGACTAATTTCCCCCGCTGCCCAATCCAATAGTTGGGAACAGTGCAGTGCTCACTAGTAAACACCTATGAGAAAATAGCAAGGACTGCACTGCTGCGGCTTGAATCCCTATAAATTTGGCCCTTTATGACATCATCGGAATTTTTCTTCTGGTCACCGAGCAACCCTTGTGACTGAGAAACTGACAGTGCATGGGGCTGGGTGCCCAGAGGCATCACATCTACCTTATTCCAATGTGTACAGGCAGAGTGACGTGGATGGAGGCATCCCCATTAATACCTTACAACGTGGGACAGAGATACAGGCCTCCAGATGGACCCGTGTGAGCGCCGATGTGGTCCTCTGACACATTGCCTCGTCCATCCCGAGCATTAACGAGTTAGCCTGTAAGTTGTTATCCCATAACCTCTATCGCAGCACAGGCTGCAGCCTCGATGAACAAAATGACTCATTTTAGCCTGCGAAGTGGTGATACCCTGAGGTAATTAAATCTGGGGACAGCGATCTTCGGTGCGTGCACTCAGCCCATCAGGCCACTGCAGAAGCTCATAAAATGCAGATAGTACTGTTAAAATATCTTCAGAAAATCCTTGGCTTAAAAAATGTTTCAGGAACTACTTAGAATATTAGACTGGTTCAGAGATAGAAGGAACCTTAGCCATCACCTCATCTGAAACTACAGTTCAGAAAACTGAGGCTCAGAGAGGGCAGGGATTTTCCCAAGGCCACACAGCAATTTGACAGAAGAGTCTGGACAAGAACCCAGTTCTCCTCAGTCTCAGGACACTTTCTACTGCCTCATCCATCCTGCTCTTAATAGCTGCAAGCGCCTGCATTGCTAAATAATGAAATCAAATGAGTGCACACATAATCAAAGCCTAATTCCATAAAGCCAGAGGAGGTCATAACCGAAGGCAGGCAGCCACCACAAATTACAACATTTTTGTAAAATAAGCACAGTCGTCACTCCATTGAATGCAGGATGCCCTTCTAAAACATTATTGACTAGAGAAACCACCCAAGCTCAGGGTGGTGAAAGGCAATCTTTATGCTATGAACATTCCAAAGGGCTGTATAAACAAGGCAATGTGACATCAAACACAACAGCATAGAGATATTCTCACTGTTATCTGCAGTATGTGTCAGGGCACAGAAGAGTGTTGGTATCATAAGCTGTGTCACGTATATCATTTTCCCCTTTCAGTTGCTGCTTCTACTAAATTGTAGTGGAAGAAGTAAAAAACAAGATGTTCTATCGATAGGAGGTAAAAATTTTAATGCCTAATTCGCCTTGTGCTTTTCATTTGCTTTCTATATGTCCATACCAAAGCACACAGTAGGTGTTTAATAAGTGTTTACTGGGTGAATCATAGGATTATAAACTCTGAGGGCTTGAGAGAACATAAAGGTCTTATAATTAAAACAGCTTTTCATGATTCATGGATACATGAATCATGCCACTTTATTCTCACAACAACCCCTGGAAAGGAGGTAGGTTGGAGATTATCCCCCCTCCCCGCTCCTTCCGCAGAAAACAACAACTAGGACTCTGCAGTGGTTGTGACGCAACTAAAGTTGGACAAAAATGATATGGAGGAAGGCAATCTGCTGTCCCTATCTATGCCTGGGCCAAGCATGGCATTTCTTAGTAGTCATCATTAACATCTGCTGTTTGGAACTGGGAAGGTCAAAGTCCAGGCTACCTTTTTCCCTAAGGAGGTGGCTGGAATTTTAGGTCCTATTATGTATGTTTGTTCTGTGACATTCCTTAGAATTGAGAATTCAGAATGGGAATGATAGAAGATAGATGATAGATAGATAGATAGATAGATAGATGATAGATAGATAGATAGATGATAGATAGATAGATAGATAGATAGACAGATAGATAGACAGATAGATAGTTGAGAAAGAGAAAGAGAGGATTATATAGATGCATATTTGGAAAAGACTATTATATAGAGGAGAGGAGGGGGGTAGAAAACAAAGGCACCAGAAGCCCTCTGTATTCATGGTACCCCATTTCTCACCCCAGCCCACACCCAGTTTAAAAGCATGGTATTCCAGAAAACTCCTGAGATTATAGACGGCAACCCAGACTCACATCCCAACTTTACCATATGTAAGTTCACACACTTACTATGTGACTTGGAGTAAATTACTTCACTTTTCTGAGTCTCAGACCCATGACCTTATAAAATAAGAATCATGATGCCTGTTAGGTGAGGCTGTGATGAAGTCTTTTTTAAAAAAGTAGAATGAAACAATCTTGCAGAGAGTATAGTGCTGGGCCAAGGTGATGAATTATCCCTCCCTAAAAAATATCTGGGAGTCAAATTTGAGAGGAAGACTGAGCAGAAGTGCTACTATGTAGAATGAAGCAGATAGTGTCCTGCTGAAGAATGTCCCTGCTCCAGCCTTTGAAAATCAAAATGGGTACTCGCCCACTGTCAGCAGGAAGCACACTTTCAAAGGGGGTAAAATGAACTATTTCTTCGCTAGGTCTTTTATGACCAGAGATACAAACAGCTAGGCTTCGAGGTATGGGGAGGGGGCAGTCTAATCTCTGAAATGTGGAAAATAACTAATTAGCCCACTAAAGAACCCCTGCTCTGACTTCCTCAGCACCATAGAGAAGTCACCCAGGCCAGGGGTGGTGGCCAGAAGGGGAGAGCCATCTGCAGAGGAAAGCCCTCTTCCTGTCCTTGGGATCTTACAGCCTAGTCAAAGGTCGCATAAATGTCAAATGTCTCAGGGACTGTCAAGAAAGGCCCATGGGTCTAACATCATCCTTCCCTGAACAGATTTGAAAATATTTCCTCTCCTTTGTTCCTGTAAGGAATATTGAGAATTCACTATTCCCTCAGCCCCAGGAGCAGTGTGCAGACCCTTACTCAATTGCAGGATGAAGTATGCATTCAGTAAATTCCAACTCCTTCTGCCCATCTTTTGAACTCCTTGCCCCTCCCTCCAAAGCTTCTGTTTTTGAGACACTCTCCCTTTCACACACACACACACACACACACACACACACACACACACACTCCTTTTTAATGTATTCACTATAAGACAGGCTAGGAGGAAAATGAGACCGAGGTAAAGGGAAGGCCATCTCAGTGGTTAAAGTGCTTGCCTCACAGAGTTGGCATGAGAAAGAGAAGAGCAGTGGGGGACACTGCCCCAAAGCTCCTGGACAGAGGTCCTGTGAGGAAACCTTCAAAGTAGAGAAGTTCTCCTCCCTCCTCCCCCACCCCACTCACTTCTCTTCCCCTTTGATTATATCTTTTCCACCAAGCATCCAATTTTCTGTCAGTTTTCTTTCTCAAATTCCTGTCTAAGTGGCTGTCAGAGGGAATTGGGGCTGTGGGAGATGTTTCTTTCCCTGCAGTTTTTCATGCTAGAAATGGAATTTTAAAACTACATTCGAATAACCATATTTCTAAAATATCAATGTCAGTCTAATTATCCATCCTCCCTCGAAACTAGCCCACTGTCGTGACTACGAAGGGGTGCAAGAGCACTGGCCCGGGAATCGGGAGGCCCTCTCAGTTACTAAGCAGGTGGGCTACCTTGGGCAAGACAGTGAGCATCTCCAAGCCTTAAATACAACCAGCATAATTTACTGTTATCCCATTTATCTCACGGCACTGTAGAGACTCAGCCCTCAGACTCTACAGAGTTCTCGATTATTCTAAGGCACTTATCAAACTCCTGGCCACAGAATCACACCGCCACCACCTGCTGTTCGGAAGAGAGCGCCCCCAACTCCTCCTCTGGTCTAAGGCAAGCAGAGTGGGTGTGTGCGTGGGGCTGGGGTCTGAGCAGGTCTAAGCCAGCCCCAGTCCAGCTGCTGGCCTTTGACCCTGAGCTAGGGATGTGGGGCGTGGAGCGCAGACTCTGCGCCATCCTTGGGGTGGGGGGGTCTCTTGACCTCAGGCTGCCACTGCTGGAGATCTTGGTCTTCAGGCTGGCCTGAGTCGCGCTGCTCAAGTCCCGCGTGTCCCGCCCCTGTGTAGCTTCAGGGAGCGCAGAATTAGCAAAGTTAAACAGAGCCCCGCAGCGCGCACAAACTACACTCCGCTCGCTGCCTGCCCCCGCCAAGAAACCGAACAATTCAATCTTTCCTGCGCACTCTAAGTTTGAGCCATCCCCGGGAAAGCCTGAGCAACCTGTTCTGCACTCTCAGGCCTCCTCTCCCTCCCTCACAACGGGCACTCGGCATGGAGTGCCCTCGCCCACCCTCTTTCGCCCCGCAGTGGGCAGCACTCAGGCCCCTGGTGCCCGGCCCCTGCACTACCTCTTGGCGACTCTCCTGGTCCGGCCAGGGAATAAGAGGCTTCGAGACCTGCTAGTCGATCCGGCGATGCGGACGCGACTAGTCTGGAGAGGAGCTGCTGGCACTGTGAGCACTTGGCTCTGCTGCTCACATTCCCCCACTCCTGGCTTTCGCGGTGGGGTAGGGGCTGATTCATAGCAATTTTCTACGCAACAGCCAGCTCAGTGCCTTCTGCATACCTGTTTGCTGAATTCCCTGGGCTACTCCCACTGTTTCTCATTGTACCCCACAGTCTTCTTTCCCCTTTTTCAAAACGAGTGTCTCTTCTAGATTGAGCCCACGGGTCCCTTCCTTCTGAGTACTTCAAAAGACCCTTCCCCTGGCCATGCCACATATTTTCCCCATCCACCCGAAGAAAAGGCAGAAGTAGAGGATCAGATGGCTCAGAAATGTACCCAAAAGGCAGAGATAATTAGTGCCAGAGCCAAGGTGACGGTCCAGAGCTCCTGTGGCCCAGCTCAGCACAATTCTCCCTATACTATATTGCTTCCCTTCTGCCGTGACATACAAGGCATTCCAGGGCAAGGACATCCTTTACTGGCCCTTTGCACACAAGGACTGTACCAGGGAACAATCCCTTCCACATCTTGCCTCACTTTTCCTGCTCTTTGCTGTCCATTCTTGTCCAGGGCCTGTGCTTCTCATCAACTCAGGAACAAAAAGGTCATTTTGTTCCAAGTTCAATGAGTAGCAAGAGCAAAGAGTAACTGACTTCGCAAAGTCCTCCACTGGCCTGGGTGCCAATGATCTCAGTAACCACTCTAACCCCACTCCCCTCCACGCTACTACCATTTCTCTGTCTTGGGTGCATATCTAGACCCTGGGGAAGTTGGAGGACCATTCTCTTGAAACCCCTTCCAGAACTACTCGCTTCCAATCATATATACGAATCACCATTCAATCAAGCAAAAATATACTATTTGCAAGAGCTAAATATTCTCATCTGATGCAACAAGGGCAATATGGGGGGATATTAAGCAGGAGGATTTCAGACATGCAGCTGCTCCCTCCCAATTCAATTTCCTCATCACCTGTGCTAAGTGGACAAAGAGAGAGTGTTATTGTCAAAGCCGGATAAGAATGAAGAAAAAAGAGGAAAGAAGAGTCGAAAATGTCAAAGACTGTGGGTGAGCCCAGCAAGAGGGAAGGAAGAAGCAGAGTCCAGGCAAAAGAAAACAGGAAGAAAGGGGAGAGGAAAGGGAAGAGGAAAGGGGAGAGGGTGGCTGGTGGGCTCCAGGCACACAGAGCTACTGTGGAGGTTCCAGAAGATACAGACTTACTCATGAAAGGTTCAGAGATGTGGCTCTGGAGGGCCTAGACTGAAAATGAGACCTAGAAGTCCAGGTTAAATTCTCTTATGGCAACAGCACTGGTGGCACCCTTTCGGATTTAAGTACATCAGCTCCCCACCATCACTACCAGGAGGATACCGCCCCTCAGCAAAATAACTCTTAGCCCTCAGAGAAGTGTGATTTGGATGTTCAGGATTGGTGGTTCCTCCACTGAGAGAGAGGCTGTCTCTTGCTCCTCCTATAGGAAATGGGCTGGGGGCTGCCCCTTTATACATTCTGAACATCCCATGAAGAGAGGGGGAGAAAGGGAGCCAGTGGCAGTTTGAGGCTGGTCTGATTTGTCTCTGGCACCGTCCCCCCATCTCCCTCTCTCTCTTTCTCTGGATTTTTCGACAGCCCCTCCTCCTGGCCCTGACATCTCTGCAATGTTAGAGTGACAGGCCAGGGAAAGATTTGAGTTGGGAGGTGGGTGTATCACAGGAGATGGAAAAAAAATCCCCCCAGGTAGAGAGAAACATATTGATGTTGGGGGCAGCTGGGAAAGCATGATTTGACCCTAAGTGCAGAGAAAGCCAATTTAGGCAGAGGACTGGCAGGTTGTCGGCTTGGATCACAGTGATTGCCTTGGTAACATAAATACTCAAAGACAACATGATATATTAGAGAACAAGTAGATCAGCGAACATAACTAAGCCTCAGTCTTCTCAACTGCGAAATAGGGGAATAAATGCTCACCCCATAGCACTGTAGAGACGAGTGTGTGAAATAACTCAGTAAAGTACTGATCACTCACCTTGCTAGTGAATCCCAGAGAGGGAAAAGTGTTTGCCCAGGGTGACAAAGTAAGCAGCAGAGTGGATTGGACCTCAGGTCTCCCAAGCACTCCCGACTGCAGAGGGGATGCTTTCCACTCTACTTTCTTTTCTAAGAAGGCTGCCAGGGTCAGCCTTGGGGACACGGTGGAGGTGGAAGCAGGGAGGTGGGTCAGGAGTTGATGCTACACATGTGAATATGGATTCTCTATCCCTTAGCCCCAGCCTCAAATGACTAAGCCTCAGGCTGCCTCATCACCCTTGTCATCGTCACTCGGGCAGTCTCCCCATGCCATCTTGGACTGATTCATTGCCACTTTAGCGCCCCACTGCTGCCCAGCTCCGAGGTGGTGACTCACCCTCCCGCTGGCCAGGGCCCCCACCCTCCAGGAAAGAGGCTTTCTTCTTAATTGACTGCAGAAGCCTCACCCTCAAAGGAACAATGCCCTTCCAGGCAGCCCTAGAGATGGGGGCTCTGGGTGGGGGATGGAATAGCCTTTTGTCCAAAGCCACTGCCTCCACCCACACAGCACCTGCGATTCTGCTTTCTGAGTCCCCCCTTCAGGTTCCTAACAATCCCCTGTGTACCCCCAGACCTTAGTGTCAGCCAAGGGATTTCACCAGGATCTCTCTTTGCTGCACTATACTGACTGTTCTGTGTGCCTGGCACTGCACTAGGCGCCAGCAGGATGCAGGGTAACAGGAGACAATCCGGCACCCAATGCGTGTTCACTACACGTTTACAAATATTAACGGGGCACCTGCTGAAGGGGTAAAGTTTGCAGCAGGGAGAGTGAGTTAGGAACTTTCTGGGAGAGGTGAAGTGACGACGGGGCAGAGCAGCCCCAATTTGGGGGGCTCCTAGGACCGGAATGACTGGAACGTCTTGAGGTCAGGGAATACCACTACTAAACTGTTACCTGTGCAAGCATCGAACACAGCACGCTACTTAAGAAGTGGAAAGTTAACCGAAAGCTTGCCCATCCTTTGCCTTTCTGACCTGGATTGGGGGTGTCAGCTGGTGACCAATTCCCCCTACCAGGCTTTGATCCCCTTTCTCCAAAAGCCTGTATCTTTATCTTTTTAACCAGGTCAGGAGAGAGGGGAAGAGAATGGACATCTTTTTTCCTTTCTGTCTAAACTGGGATAAATACTACGTATTTAAATACTTAAACCTCACAACTATCTCGCGAACCAAGCCAGTGACTTGACAACTACAAAGCAGCAGAGCGGGATTCGAACCTCTGATAGCTCTGAAGCCCGTGTGCTTTGCATAGATAGCACTTTACACAATACTACTCCAACGCCAAGTGAGAGTGAGAGAGAAAGAGCTCCGCCTTTCTCCATGCTGTGCCTCTCCACAGAAAGGACGCAAGCAGAGCACAGGAGGCAGACAGTCCTCTGGCCCCACAGCATTCTGGAATAATCCCTGAAGCCCGTTCACGGTGGGAGGGGACCTCCGAGTTTCCGGCTGGAGCCGTGCCTCCTCTAGTGCAAAGCACTTTCAGCCACTGTGCCGCCCCCTGCCGCCGGTGGCGCCTGGTCCGAGATCGCTGTTCTGCGCACGCTTGCGTGCTAAGAAAATAGCTCACCCGCTGCCCGAGAACCGTCACTGCCTAGTGCTGGGCTCCAAATAGTCTTGCAGATTTAGTGACGTAACAAGGAGGGCAGAACATTGAGAGCGTCCTACTGTGTGTCCAGCGCATAGTCAGCGATTTCTCATAGCCCTTGCCTTTTAAGTTAAAAAAAAAAAAGTGTGGCTATTCAAAATAGTGAGTTCTCCATTAAAAAGAAGTCTTCATGCTAGACTAGAACAGGTTTCGAAGAAAGCTTGTATGCCGGTCTCAACTCCTTACTTCTTGAAAGCAATAAATCCCTAAATCCCTTTAGAGTGGCCCGCTTTGATTTCTGGGAGGGGGGAAAAAGAACGGCGCGGCTGGGGGTGGGGCAGAGGTCAGGCCACGTAAGGGGCCGAGGGAGGGGGCCGGGAGGAGGAGCCTCAGGCGGGGTCGACTGTAGTAATCTGAGTCTGGGTCTCCGTGGAATCCTCCCGCCCGCCGGCTGATTCCCCGGACTTTCCCGCTTTCCCGGGTTCCAGCTGGACCCTACCCGGACCCAAGTTACTCCTTTTGCCTGGGAAGGGGGAACTGAGAGGTCAAAGGGAAAAGAGCATCTGTGCCCGCCCCGCCTCGCCCGCCCTCCCTCTCTCCTTTCTTCCCCGCCTCCACTCCTCGCCCCCTTCTCTTCCGCCCAGAAAAGGAGGGGCGGGCTGTGTGTGTGTGTATGTATGCATGTACGCGTGTGTGCGCGCGCGGCGCGGATGCGGTACCTCTGGGTGTGTTCAGTGTGTGGCCGGCTGTGTTTGGGGGGGTGGGGGGGTGCATGTTTTAGCCCAGGTGCTTGGTGTGCTTTGCATTTGGTTTTTGCTGACAGGAAGCATGTGCTTGTACGGTGTTTGTGTGTGCATTCTTGCAGGTTGTATGCTTCTGCTTGATTTGAGTGTGACTATGAGGGTTCGGTCTGGGTGTGGGTGTGTGCAGTATGTGTTTCTGCGGGGGGTTGTGATTGTGCTGTGCTGAGTGTAAAAAGTATGCAGTGTGTGTGTGTGTGTGTGTGTGCGCGCGCGCCTGCTGAAGCTTGTGTGTGTATATGTATATTTGGTGTGTGCTTACATTTGGATGTGGTGTGTCAGTGCGGGTTTACAGGTGGTGTTCGTTGTGATGTGTAGTGTGTGTGTTTGTGAACAAGGTATCTCTACTTAAGGTGCTTGTGTTCAAGGATTTATGTTCTGTGAGAACTCCGGTGTGTCTTTTAATTGTCAAGCTCAGGTGTGTGGTGTGGATGCATGTGGGGCTAGCATATGGCTTGGTTGGAGGGCTGAATACAGTGTGTGTCTTGGAGGAGCTGGCGTGAGTTTGTGGGTGCAGTGGGTGAAAGCACCGGGTTATCTTTAAAAAAAAAAAAAACTGGTGCTTGCGCTCCTGGTTAGGGAGTGGGACAGATGGGACTCTGCACCTGGACTGGGACCAAGAAGGAGGTAGGGGCCCGCGACCCCTGCAGGGCCCCCCCACCCCCGCTGAGGCTGTCCTCATCTCCTGGGTGGAGGTCCACTGCTCCCTGTGTGCTTTGTCTGCAAGTGTCAACTTCCGCTGGAGCAGGGTGTGAACTTACCTGGCTTAAAGGAACGAAGAGGAGGGCTCCGCCTGGCCAGGTAGGGCATGCCTAGCGCGCGGTGTAGGGGCTGGTGGGAGTAAGCTGGCAAGATTGTTGGTCACTGACCCTATGCCACCACCACCACTGGGACAGGAGATTCCAGTTTGTACTCAATTGAACCAAACTATTTGCTCAAGGCCTGGCTGTTTCACACCTTCTTGACCTGGTATGGGCAAATCCAGTTGCCAGGAAGCCCTTTTCCCTTGGGCCTCATGGCAAACTCCTACTTATTTTTGTAAGACTTAACTGGAGACTCACAAACTTTTTCTGCTTTTCTGCACTCCTTCCTCCCAGTTGAGGGCTCCCTCCTTTGAGTCATCATAATTACCTTCTTCATACTTCTCATGGCATGGTCAGGGTTAAGAGCATTTGTCTGACCCTCCTTTTAATCTCTGAGCTGCTGCAGAGAATGTCTGATATATAGTAAGAATAACAATAGTAGCCATCATCATAATATTAGCATTTATTAAGCACTTACTGTGTACCAGGCAATGTGCTAAGTGCTCTTACATGCATTATCTCCTTGAGTCCTCACAAGGAGGCTGCGAGGTAGAGCTATAATTATCACTATATTACACTTCACACATCAGGCTCAGAGTAGTTAAGTGATTTCCTCAAGGTCACACAGACCACAGGAAGCAGAGCTAGTATTTTAATTCAGGTCTGCCATGGTCCTTAAACCTTTCTTCTGTATTAGACAGCCCATCTAAGAGTCCCCTGATTCCTGCTAGACATTGAAGTCTCTAGCAAACAGTAGCCCCTCCCAACAAATCTTTCTTTTGACTGTACTGACAGCACCAAGACTACTCGGCATAATTACTTTCTTTCCCTCTCAGACAGTTGATACCTTCTCCACCTAATTACCTGCTTTGTGGACCCCTCAAAATTTTAATTACTCTACGCACACAAGCACTTCATCAGCTCCAGTTCTGTGAGCTCTCCTAGGGCTGGTACCGAAGAAAGGGCTGAGAATGAGCATTGTTAAACCATAAGGTGGTGGAATTGTGTATGGAAGGGAACAGGAAGGGGTCCGGGAGAACTAAGGGAATGATTTCGCAGTCCCGTCCCATGCCCATTTTACAGGATCCCCACCAGAAGTTGGTATGCAATAAATTTCAAGCAGACCTGCCATATCTATATCAAACTGCACAAAGGAAAACAAGGAGAGAGCCCTTCTCAGCAAAGTGTGTTGAATGGATCCTATTTTGTCTTATTTGTGGTGTGTATGGGGGGAGGGGCGATGTGCTTGCTTAATGAGGCTCACGCTGCTGCTCAAATGCCTTCCAAGCAGACTCATCTGAAAAATTCAAATTAAAACAATACATTGCATTTTGGGGAACATGTTTATGGGGGGCATGGTGTTAGCCCAGTCACAGCAAAAGGACTTCTAGAAGCAATGGCTCCCAGCTCAGCCCCCAGGGAGCCATCCTAGACTGCTGCAAAGAGGTCAAGGGGTGGAGAGAGAGGGCCGATTCAACAGTGGTGAGTCACTTTGCCACTTTTCGGGGAGGGGGGTGAGAAGCACGATTTAAATTGCCGCTGTTATTATTGTGTCCTTTCGGCTGGCACAAATGAGCCTAGGGTGTGGATGAAAAGCAGTTGGAACATCCATAAAGCTTACCCCCAACTGAGTCCGGGTCAGCACCTCACCCTGGGTGGGCAGAGAAAGCACCGCCTGAAGTAGGATGTTGCGAGAAAGCTTCCTTTCAGGGGAGAAAAAGAGGATGTAGAGACCAGTCTAAGTTGTGCTGAACACAGACCACCTGAAACCTTTGGTTTTATTGCATTTTACTCCGTGCGAGGAGTTCATACAAACTTCTGTCGTCTCCCAGCTTCCAGCCTCAGGCACACGTTGCTGTCGAGCCACCGTGACATCGCCTCACTTTCCTGTGCATATACCAGCTTCATTTACACTTCCTCCTAGCCACTCGGGTGATGCCTCTCCTTCCTTTCATCCTCCACACGCGCACTTATACACACAAACACACAGACACATCTCTGGATTACCTGTCTAAACCCTGGCAAGCTCCACTTGCATTTACTGAGTCTGTCTCGTTCACTCCAGTTCAGTGCTTTTGCCTGTGAAATGGAGACAAACTGAAGAAGCCAAAAGCTCCAGGCTGTGGGTCCTAAGATGCAGACCTGGGCCGGAGGGTATTAACATCTTTATTCTTCCCCACCGCAGGCTTCAGTAATGGGAGAGGAGGGGCTACCAGAATCACTGTGACATAACCACTGCCATGGAATGGACACACAGACACACACACGTGCATGTGCACATGAACGCACACACACACTTTCCTCGGATCTTAAACCTGCTACCATAAATCTCTTTCAGAGTTCAGGAAATGTGTCTCCATAATAGGAGGCTTATATGGGGAACTGAAAAGGTGGAAAGCGCTTTAGAGCCCCCTGCCCATTACTGTTCAAAATAAACACAGATTTCCTTGCTCGTACCCTAAAACCAAGACTCTATAGGAGCAGGCCACCAAAATGTGAATTTCACTGATGAGAGAAATAGTGATCTCCTCACGGGTGTAAAGCCCTTGAAGATCAGAGTTTTGGTCTTTTCCACAGGACTGGGAAAGTCCACAGGCTTAGAATGAGACAGCTCTGAACTGGTATCTCCATTTGGTCAGATCACTAACTTGCTCTGTGCTCTCGGGAAGGTTACTTCTCTGGGCCTCTCTTTTCTCAAATATGAAACGGAGATGTCTTTTGCCTACCTTAGAATTGCTCAGATGACTGAAGGCAGTAAACTGCGGAAAGTGCCAGCCAAATGCCCAACAGGCACATTAAGTGTTCAAAAAAACTTTAGTTCATTCCCTCCACTCACCTCCCCCCCTCATTAGCACCCATAATGTCTTAACCAGGTTGTTCAGGGAGTAGAGCCGACTGATTACCTGCCAATTTTCCTCATTACCGATCTGTCTGACACTCTTGAAATAGTTCTTCTTCTTTTAGGATGATGTTTTGAGCAGCCTAATGCAGCCTGGAAGAAATGGAACTTACGTCCAATTCTCACTCTGTAGTTTCTCTCGGCAGTGTTAATGAGGCCAAGGTTCCAGGGTAGTACTCTGCACAGGAAAATCTGAAACTTTCTGTTCAGTGCCCAAACTTCCTCCACCCCGTCCCCAATCCTGCCTCCTAAATATGTGCTATTGTGCTAAACAAAAAAAAAGGTGACTATTTCTTGCTAAGACTGCCCTATGACTTATGTTCCTCCCCTGTCCATCTCTACCCTAGAAACTAAGAAGGCTCCTAAAGCCACCCCATTTCTAGCAGCCGCCAAGGTTGGGAGGTAGGTAAGATAGTGGGGGCAGAAGGTGGCTCTGTGAGATACACTGTGCACCACCTAACACATCTAGAATAAGTTCTTATTTACTTGTTCATGCTTAAAGGAAAACAAAATCTACCCTTTCTCAAAATTGGAGAAGTGAGAGAAGACCCCAGTCTGTGCCTCTTCATGCCCTACCCGACGCACTTGCTTCCCTCTAGAGACAAAAGCAAGGCATTACAAGTGAAAGCTGCATTTGAGCAGGGAGCGGTGGGGGGAAAGGTTATGCATCCAGGGCGAGTGGGAGGTGGATATAATCCAGGGAAGGATTGAGAGACTACAGAGTAGAAAAGTACTGAGATTCAGGGAATAAGAAGCTCTGAGAGGCCGGCATCCAGATGTCCCCAGTCTTTGGAAGATGCCTTCTATTCCTCCCTCCCCAGCCCTGCTCTTCATCTTGCATGCTACCCTCCTTCACGGACTCCAGACTCCACTCTGCAAGATAATCTAGTAGTGAGTCCTTCCAAGAATTAAGAAATTTAGAAAAACTTCTCCAGTCCTTACCTCTGTCTGCTCCTGAAAAGATCCTGGAGCCCTCATTTTGAGAAGGAAAGTGGGAGGGGTAGCAATTATGGGTCAGCCATATTGTACAGGGAACAGTGGGAGCAGGGGTTCAGGATAAGTGTATAGCACGTAATAGATTCCCTTAATAAGCAGAGACCTACCAGCTGCTAGATATTGGGTGCCCGACCCAAGGAGGCTGTATGGCTTCTCAAGAGGTGTATCTGAGCCGTGACAGCAGCTGCCAAGGCTCATCAAACATGCCATCTACCTACTTCTGCAGATACATGTGAGAACAAACGATACTGCCAGAAGGAAAGAGGAATCATTTCCTAGTGACTCACAGCCCAAGTGCTGAGGACACAGGTGGTGTTTGCATTGCATCTTCCAGTTAAAATGTGTATTTTTTCACAGAAGGAAATCTATAGGTAATCAAATAGGTCAAAGACCAGGCAAAGTATCACAAATGACATCATGTTGCCCACCTAGTAAGTACCTGTTGTATATCAGCAGAGTTCTCAGAGCTTTGCAAAGTTATCATCTTTAATCTTACTCAAATGTTACAGAAGGAATTGTAATCCATTGTAATCCTTGCTCAGTTACCGTGTGATAGTTGGCAAGTTACTGACCTTCCCCTAGCTTTTGTCTTTAAAATTGAAATGATAATAATAACTCAGAGAGTTGTTATGAAGATAAAGTGAGGTAGTTTGTGTAAAGTGACTGATATTTTAGAAGAGTAAATATTTGGAGGTAAAGCAAAACATGACTTTTGAAATCTGAGCCATAGAAAGCATTTAAATAATGGTAACTACAGTAACAACAATAATAGCTATCTCTGTATTATTATTTATGACACAGAAATGTCAGCATTTTTATATCATTTTAAGAGAGGTTAGTTAATCCACGCACAGCAATACCCTAAGAACAGGCCTTGGATTCAAACAACCTGTACATCTTCCCACTCAGGATTGGGGGACATTTCATGATTACTGGGAAGTTTACATTCAGCTGGCCTGATCTAGTCATTATATTTAAACTAAAATATGAAGGCAAAATCCTTAGGTTATGTATAATAAGATTCTAGATCATTGTGTAGATCAGTTGTATAACACAGGTTTCTGATTAGCCTTTTAAAACTCTTTTAAATTTTAAGAATTTAAGAGCAAACTATACAGAGTTTGAAAAAGAGGAAAAAAATAACTATTATCTCATCACCTTAATTGAATCTCTACCTTTACCTTATTGCTGAATTTTCTTCCAGTCTTTCAAAAATGCATGTTTGACACAGTTATAATTATACCATTTTCTATGCTATTATGTGTTCCTGCTAAAGACCATTTTTATGTTTGTATACTATCTAACTAGTGGATATGTCACAGAGTTTATTTAACCATTGCATTGTTGTTGGACATTGAGGTTGTTTTAGTAGGTAAGTGTGAAAACAAAGGCATGATGCTGCTTTCCCCACTAGCATAATCACCCTCAGGGACCTGGTGTCCTACTCTGTCAATGCTCAGTGTGCTTTTCGTCATTTGATATTTGAGCTTGATGAATGTCAGCTCTACTGCTAAACCCTGAGGTACATTTGCAAAAGGATAATTTTCTGCTAATTCTGTATTTCATCCCTGTGATGGGTAAAGTATAATCTAACCTGAGATTCTAAGCTCTAGCGGAACATCAGCTTTTTTCTCATTTCTCCATAAGAAATGTCTTGAGGTGCAAACCTTGGGAAGTCCTCCCACTGGCGAATGGGGGTGCTCGTCTGAACCCCTAACCAGAGGAGTGGGGTGCTTCATTGGCAGTCTGGCCCCAGCTCTGGGAACTGATCCTGTTGCAGCTCAACCAGGCCTGGCCTCAGCAAATAGATTGGGTCCCATCTCCAAGAAAAGATCAAATTTGTATGTAAAGTGGGCCCCAGGGCCCCCTCAGCTTTAGAGTTTTGGCTGCTTTACAGAAGTCCAATTGTTTGAGACCAAATCCAATGCCAAGAGTGAACTGGGGAGAGAATTTCAAGTGGGCCAATCATGCTGTCCCTTTTCCTGGGAAAGAAGGCCTTTCTGCCTGCCCCCCCATTCCTCTGGGACTTCGGTGATGTCTCTCCTAAATGCCTCCATATGGTTGCCCATTGCTATTGTTACCCCCAAAAGATTGCTCTCACATACCAACTATCTCCTGGAGAAGGGAAGTGGGGTGAAAATACATGTAGAATACCTCCCCCATTCTGCCAGACCAGTGCCACTCCCCCCCACCTCTGACTCCTGAGGGTTTCCGAGAAGCATTTGAAGAGAGGCATCAAGGGCAATTATAACCCTTATAACAGGATATCAACAGTTACCCACAAAGTTACCCTTCATGTAACATTGCAGTTCTAAAGGGGAGTACAGTGAAGTGGGCTCCGACCTGGTTGAAACTTGTACACAACGACTGACTGATTTAAAGTGACATGTGACTCAGCTACTATCACATGTGTAGGGGACTGAGCCTAAGGACCCAGCATTTAGGCTACACTTTACATATGTTAGCTGCTATTGTATGAATAATAGAGCTGGTGTAGGCAGTGGTGTGTTGAAGGGGTATATAGGGGGACAGATATCAGCAGACTGGAAATGCAGCAGCAAATATAAGGTATTGCACTTGGGTTCAAACACCACCTCGGTACAGACTGAAGAGCCTGAAAAGAACTTGGGTCTACTTTATTTTTTTTAAGTGCCTTTAGTTGAAAGTAATTCTCATATAAACAAAGTCTTTGTGTGACCTGTGTGGCACATGCATGGAATTCGCGAGTGGTGCGTGTGCGTGTTATGTGAGTGAGCATATTGTGTTGTATGTGGAAAGTTTGTAATTCATGTAAACCATATGTGTTTGCTCATGGCTTGCATGTGGGCACTCATGGGTGTGAGATATGTATGTATGGGCATATTTATGGCCATGTAGACACATAGCTTGGGTGTGGCACGGGCTTCCAAAGGAGGGAAAGTCAGCCATCCAGGACTATATTTATAGGGACACAGCTGGAAATCCTCATTTGGCCGGGTCACTGGGCATTTATAACTTCGGGCATGTTCGAAGAAGAGTAGCTAGATGTGGTAGGGGCCTTACAGCCATGTCACATGCTAAAGGAAGAACTGAAGAGGTTTGGCCTGGATGAGAACAGGGGTGAGTGGGGGATGGGGGGATAGAGAGGGTTGGTACTGTTTCCTGGGAAGGGGGAACATGAAGGTCAGTGCCGAGGCCAGAAGGTGGACGATCCCGGGATCAGACCTTGCTGTGCTTAGATGTGGGTGGGCATCCTCGTATGATGCTGACTCCCTCCTGTGGGGTGATTCATAGAGGAGACTTCATATCCTTGCTCTCATCTGCCTTATGGTACAACCTTGTAGGCCAGGCAAGGGTGGAATGATTCCCCAGGTCCTTTTCAAGGATAGGGTGCTCAAGCTCCGAGGCTTTAAAAGGTATCTTATAAAACACCCCCTTTTTTTTCTAGACCCGGATCACATAAACTTAATATGCAAAAGAAAATATTAAACTCCCTGTATATGTACAGCTCTCTTTTCTTCTCAGAGAGCTTGTGGCCTGCCAGAGACTGTACTTGAACTGGCTGGGCAGGCCGCAGTCTCTTAGCAGGTGGTCAGATCCCTGCGGTGGTTCTCAGCGGGTGCCGGGGCAGGCAAGGCCTAAAATCAGGTTTCTCTTGAATCAAGTTGCTGAGACCCTCCTCTGTCTGCCTCCCCTCCCCTGTCTGTGAGGGAGCGGAGGAAAGAACAGACAACACAGGTTTGGTCTATGGCTGATGACCAATGACGCATTCTCACCAATATAGATTTTGGAGGTGGAGACTGTGGAAAAACAGGTGGTTGTGGGGGCAGGTGGCAGCCTGGTTGGGTGGAGCCTATCAAGGGGGAGCAAAGGACAGTGTGGATCCTAGGAAATCTGGAAAAGAAAATATCAGTCTCCTGAAACTTTAAGGGGAAAAATAATCAGTTTCCAAAATCTACTTTATAGAAGCAGTTCCAGAAAATGGTTGAAATGTGACCCACATACTTAAACCCGTGCCATGGTCATTGCGCACTTGTCCTCAATTCCACAGGAGTAGGGGAACCAAGCTTTGATCACAAGCACGCGAGGTACAAGCCAGACTGAAGACCTCAGGTCACCACCACTGGGTAGTTAGGGGCAATGAGCAGTTAGCAGAACCTAAGCTGTCCCAGATCTCTGCCAGCTCCTTGCATGACCTTGCACAGGCCTTTCCTGTCTCTAGGCTTCAATGTCATCATCTCTTGAATGGAGGGGTTGAATTCGAAGGGGCGCGTACTGATATTCTGTAGGTGGGATTGGGACAGTGGAACAATCTTCGAGGCAAGAAGAACTCCCACCTCCTCATTCAGGGGCCCTAGGCCCTGGCTGCCCTGCCAGGAACGTTCATACTTTGGGTTGTGGGATGGCGCTCCCGCGCGACTGGCCCCAAGGCTCTGGCTGCCCCTGCAGGCAGCTGAGCCAGGACTCCGCCCCCGCGCTCGCCCCGCGTCCCGCCGAGCCATTAGCGCGATTGCTCTAGGTTCCCGGCAAAGCTGGTGATTTATGCGGGTCCTCGACGGGGCAGTCCCTTGGGCCAGGAACAATTAGCTAAAAGCCAGCGAGAAGGGAGGCTAGGGGGCAAGGAGCCAAGCCCCAGGGCGCCCAGCTGGGGCTGCAGCCTCTGGCCACCCCGAGCCGGGCACCCCAGCCCCCCGACTCCGCGGGCCCCACTCACCGCGGCGGGGGCGGGGCTCAAAGGCCGAGGCGAAAAGGCAGTCCAGTATCCACGCCATGACCCGCGCCGAGCCGGCGACCTCGCAGCTAACCTCCGCGCTGTCCTGCGCACCGCTGCTCTAAGTAGCCCCCGTGACCACGCCCTGGGCCGCACCCTGCACCCAGCTCTCAGTGTCTTGGTCACCGGACACCTCAAGCCTGTCACAGAGAGGGCAGGGCCTCAGGGGAGCCCCCCTCAACGCCAGAGGAAGGACCTTTAGTCCCGCAGCCCCTTCCCCCTCGCAGAGGGAGGCCAAGACCCAGCTCTTGTCCAGAGAAGCTCTGACTCTGAGGGCGGGACCCTAACCCTGCCCCTACCCCAGGGAGTCCAGAGTCTGAGGGAGGAGACACCATCTCAGCCGTGGTGAGCCCCTAAACTGAGAGGGAGGGAAGATCCCTGGCCTGCCCCATGATCCACTCGCCCTTAATGGAGCGCACAGGAGCTCTGTTTCTATACTCCTGAAGGTACAGTTTGAGGGCGAGGTGGTGCACCTGTCCCGGGGATCCTCAGCCCTTAGAGAGACCTTAGCAGCCCTAGGAAAGCCTGGATTTTAGCTGAAATATCACCTTAGCCCTCAGGAGGCCTAATTTAAAAGGGCAGTGGTTCTTGCACCCAAGACCCTTGAACCTGAAAAGGGGCTCTGCCTCAGGCCTTTGGAACCACCCCCGCCCCCCACCCACAGTCCCTATCTTAGGGGAGGCATCCCTGAGCCTGAGTCGCTCCAAGTCTGATTTTAAGCTCAGTTCTGGGAGAACAAGAATGTGAGTGAGAAATGATTTTTGCCAGGCAAGGGACCCTGAATCTAACGGTGACTTTTATTGCCCCTTCCCTGGGACTCTTGGGACAGAAGGGGATGCTCTCCTGCCCAAGAACCTTTGTGTTATGTTAAGGGATTTGGTCCCCAACTGAGGAAGAAGAACACAAAAAGTGGGATGCCCCCTCCCCGTTGCTGCCGCCTTACAGGTTCCACGGCCTGTGCTTTTGTTCAGAGCACTGACCTAGGACCCAATACTTATTTTTAGAAAGAATTTGCTATTTGATATTTCAGTGAGGGGTGGTACTGTGCTGGATTTTCTTACACTTCTTTTACGGCTTTGTATTTTTAAATTTTAAACTCGTATGAGGGCACATGCCACAATGGATTTGGTGTTTATAGCTTCTGGTAGAGGAAAACCAATCCCCCCCCCCAAACGCTGGGTTGAAGTCACCACCAGAATGGGCCACATTAGGCATCAAGAGCTTCGAGAGGAAATTTTCTTTTTCTCTTCAAATCCAGGGACCCAAATTAACTTCCCCGCAATTCTCCAGTGGTAGCTGTACAGACGTGACTGTCATGCTTTTCTCTGCTGGGAAAATAGGGCTCTGGCGATCATAATGCTAGTGAGGCAGCAGAAAGAAGTATGGAAAATCCTCTTTCAACATCCCCATTGCAGGCCTGAGGAGTGCAAGCTTCAGCCATGGGTCTGTGGGGAGAGAAGTTATTACATTTGCTTTGCTGATCACTGATATTAGCATTGCATGGCAAAGGGGGTGCATAAAATGGAAAAATCGCCTATGCTTTGCCATACAATTCTTAGCAAAGTAGAGCTTCAGTCAGAGTTTAAAGATCTTCCACGCATTTTCTTCCTCTCTGGGAAACACCCCCCCCACTTTGGCACCAATTTCTAAATCATTTCCAGTTTTCTGAAAGCAATCAAAGACAACAAATATTCACCAGACCTGCTTTTACCAATTTCTGCTGTACAAATACCCAGTCATCCAAGCCAAACAAGTTTGACATCTAGAAATGTCCAGCTTCAGGTGCTGGATATTGCAATCTCAGCCTTACCTCTTCACATGAGCTTATCCACCACCAGCTTTTGTAATGGCCTCAGTGATTTGTGGAGGTTTCTCAGCTTCCAGAGTAGCTCTACCTGAGATATAAACCCATGGCAGCTCTCTACCTTTGTTGCCTTTTTCCCAAGAGGTGTACTATGCTGAAGGAACAAGGCTAAGGGTGCTCATAAACTGTGCTATGTAATAGTAGTATGTGATCTTGGGAGAGTTCCTTAACCTCATTAAGGCTCAGTTTCCTCATCTGAAAATGGGAATATTAACAGGTATGAACAAGCTTCATGCAAAACAAAGCATATACTCTTTTGGAGAAAGAAGAAAAAGTATAGAGATCAGAATTCCAGATAGGTAGGTAAGTAGATAGGTAGATAGATAGATAGATAGATAGATAGATAGATAGATAACCAAGCTGACAGTTCTTCTTTCTCCCTTTTCTTTGACTTGTCTACTTTGTCACTTAATTACGTAGTATTAAAATTCCCTTTGCAAATCTTTAGATGTCACACAATACAGGAATGCATTCATCTATCAATTCTTTAATTCATTCAACAAATATTTATCAAATGTCCTCTAGGTGCCAGATGTTGAGCTATGCAAATAATGTTGACTCATTGAATGAATTATTATGCAATTATTTTTAAATGTATAATTGGGAAGCTTATATGATAATGTGAAGATACACTTGTGATACTTTTAAAAGAAAAAAAGTCCAGATGCAAAATGTATGCACAGTATAGTACAGACAGTACAAATAAATAATATACCCATACATAGAAAAAAGAGGCTAAAAGGAAACACACCAGAATTTTAATCATGATTGTATTTAGGCAATGCAATTATAGGCAATTTTATCTGTTTTATTATTTTCATATTTTAGTATTTCCCAATTTTTCTTTAGTAAACATGTTATTTTCTGGAGTTAGAAAATACTACTTACAGGAAACAATCTATAACTTTGTCTCTGCTGAACAAAGGACTAAGCGAGGGTTAGAATGATGGGGCCCTGTAGGCTGGGGTTGTGCTGGTGGCACAGGATACTTGGGCCTGGCTTTGGTGACCCACAAAACACTGAGGAAGCTGGCTATAAGTAAAATGCAGATCTCACTTCCTGTGCAGGGACACGTAACAAGTTACAGCACCTCTTTTCCAAGGATATGAAGGGCCCTTAGCTCCCTCATCAAGAAGCCAGAAGCCTGCTAGCCTGGGCCTGCAACCCCTCGTGCCAAGGGGCTGATGAAGGGGTACAATGGGCATCTTTTGTCTTGCCCTGACAGTCTAAAGTCTGAAGCTCTACAGCTGGCTGGCTGACTCACAAGGGCCTCCTGTTGTAACTCCACGTAAAAGAGCCAGCTTGCTCCTAACTTAGTTGACTGTCTACTGTGAGGGCCGTAGCCACAGTGATGAAGTTAATCTGGGGACTTGTGGACCTTGAGAGGGAAAACTCCAAACTTTCCTTTCCTTTCCTTTCCCCGAAGACCAAGGGTGCGTGGCACCCAGGCAAACAATTTCTAATTAAATGGAACACTAAGACTCAAAGGTCCTTAAACCTCGTAACTGATCAGTGTTTCCCAAGGCATGAGCCATTGGACCAGGTGCTTCGGAATCACTTGAGATGTGCTGTAGCAATGCATATTCCCTTCTCCTGCTCCTGTCCTACTGAGTAAAACTTTCTGAGGATGAGGACCAGAAAACAACATTTTTAACAGACTCTCTGATGAGGCTCTTATGTCCACTAAAGCTAGAGAAACTCTAATATAGATGAAAGAAGTCCTTCCCTGTAAACTTTTCCATCACTGTTTCTTCCCATTGCACCTCAGTTACACTGGGGCAGCCATCAGGGGAAATCCATCACCGGAACTCAACTCCACTTCCTTAGGGGAAGTGGGTAGCATAAGAAATTGACCAAATTTTGAAACCCAACTCCAGGTGGGGTCTAGGTTTATTCAAAATGAGCAAACTCCATACAGAGTATCCATTTGGACTTTCTGAAGATTCTTGCATATATGGCTACATGGCACTTCCCAGTCAAATTATTTCATTTAAACACACTATTTGTTGAGCTCCTTGCATCAAACAAGAGGCAACTGAAGCACAGTAGAAAGAGCAGAGTATTTGAAGGTAAAATATCTGGAGTGAGGCTGAGTTGCTGGCCGACCGGCTGAATGAATGTGAACACATCCGCTTCCCAACCTAAGCTTCTAGAAAATGGGGTTCTCTATCCCACTGCTCACCTGCCTCTACAGATTGTCTAAAGGTTTCTGCATTTTGGGGGACGAAATAACAAAGTCCTCTATTCCTGGGCCCATGGAGGAAATTAGCAGATTTTCTCCTGATCCCTCTTTATGAGAACTCTTATCGGAAGGTCCACACAGCATGCACAGGGAGCATATGTACTCATGTAAAGCCCCAGTTCCTCAAGACTTCGCCTCCCAGTTTTTTGTTTGGGAAGAATTTATCTGGGCTCATGTCGAATCTACCAGTGAACTCGTGCAGGATCATTGTGGGAGTATGAGGACCTCTCTGTACCTCAGATAGGCTTTGGTTTCTTCATTTCTCAAGGGGAGTTGTACAAGGAAAATTGGACTTCCCTTTCCGTATATTTAATAGCACTTGTAGGATACACTGCTCTCACAACACTTTTTTTTTCTGCCACAGCTCTATTACTTCCAAACATTTTTATATCACCAAAGCCTGACAAAGTCCTCACAACCCTTTATGAGGTAGAAATGGAGAGAATTGTTCCCATTTTTTAAAGTTAGAAGAGTAAGGCCAAGTAAGTGACTAGTCCAAAGTCACCCAAGGGAGAAGAGATGAGCCGAGACCAGCCTCCAGATCCCCTGCCCTGTTTTTCTCCAGTACTTCTCGCTAGGTCCCAGGAGCTGTCTGTCAGTCTGATGACACCACTCAGGAAAATGCAAGCTTTATCCTGACATCAGAAAGACAAAGCTACGATTACACTTCGGTCCCCAAGGAGGCAGAGAAATTGCTTTTAGTTGACAAGCGCATCTCCCACACACATACCCCTCTGGTTGAATGAAAAGAAAAAATCAAGTTAAAAATCCCAAATGCTCACTTAATTTTGTAAAGCATTTTGTTCTTTGAGCTAGGGGGTAGGCAGGATGAGAGTTTGCAACTCTACAAGTCCCGACGGGGTGGGGCAGGAAAAATAGTAGAAACTAAGGGGGAAGACAAAAAAATGTCAAAAAGAAGAAAAAGCGGGGCGGTAATCTTTTACTTTGGTGCCATAATCAATGAGAAAAAATGGAGTTATCTGGAAAAAAAACTACAGCGAACTGCTGTGTTTTATACCTTTTAAAAACTGCAAGAGATACAAGTCACCGAGATTTCCACGCTAGATGAAAATGCTGTGGCTTCCAGTAACAAGTGTTTGGGGGCTGAGCAGAGTTTGGAGGATCATCCACTTCCGTGTGTCACCAGAGACCTCCAACCTCGGGACCAGAGAAGTGTTGCTCCTGGACTTTGCTAGTTCTGAAGAGCATCTCTACCAATCACTTGTCTTTATGTGTTTAGCGTGGCAGCTCCCAACGTGCTCTCATACGTGTTTTCACATCTAAGCCTTCTACAGCTTTGGGAAGCTGGCAGAACAGAGGTTATTTTATTTCATGATGAAGAAGCTAAAGTTTGACAAAAGGAAATGACATACAAAGGTCATTGCCTTGAAAAAGAACTGTCCCTGAACCACTGCTTGTGCCTCCTTCATTTGTGCTCAACTGCTTCTCACACTACATATACCCTGACTGAAATCTGGTCTTTAGACCTTACATACCTCCAGTCCCAGAGACTGGAGACCTTTCCTTCCCTGGGAATGCCAAAGCATGTATGAAGCCTGAGAATCTTCCCAATTAAGAACACTCTTATTTTTAGGATATGCATTCTGAAGTATTTAAGGATTAAAAGAGTCATATGTAATATACTTCCAAATGGGGAAGGACACGGAGAGAGAGAGAGAGCCAGATAGAGACAGAGAGAACATAAATGTGGCAAATGGCTAGCAAGGGTACGTACATTTTTAATTTAAATTTATTTCAGCTGGTACATAAAAATCGTACATATTTATGGGGTACCATGTGATATTTTAATACATATATTTACACTGCCCAGTGTTCAAATGGGGGCAAGCATATCCATCTCCTCGAACACATCATTTCTTTCTGATAAAAGCATTCAAAGTTATTTCTTCTAACCTTTTCAAAGGTACAGCACATCATCATTATCTATAATCATCTAACTGTAGAATGGCACACCAGAACATCTTACTCCTGTTTAACTATAAATTAGTACCCATTGACCAACCTTTTCTAAGCCTTCCCTCCCCCCATACTCCTCAGCCTCTAATGACCAGCATTCTGCCCTCAGCCTTTATGGGAACAACTTTTTTTTTTTAATTGCAAAAAAAGTTTGAAAGTACAAATTTGAAATCTCCTCCTAGGCAGCCATGTCACCTGTCTGAGTTAAAATCTGAGTGCCAATGTGTGTCCTCTCCAACAGGGCTCTGCTTCAGGAGTCCGGCAGGCTGTCTAGGCCAGAAGTGCAGAACTAACTCAGCAGAAGGGGAAGACTAGACCTGGGAGGTCTTGGTACCTTAGATGGACTCGGGTGCTAGGAAATGGCTGCATCTACAGAGTGGTAGTTTAGGGTGAACAGTTTAGTGGCAAAGCAGCTAAATTAGAGCCCTACCTAGAAAGAGAGTCCCCAAACAAATTCCAAATAGAGCTGGAAGTTTTCCAAAGAGAGTACATTTTAAAAAAAATTTTCAGTTTTCTTAACAAGGTTGAAAGTATCATTAGAGATAATCCAGTCAAACTTCCTCACATCACAAGGGAGACACCAAGATCCGGAAAGGGAAAGTGACTTACCCAGCATCTCCTAGCAAGTTAGTGGCTGCAGTGGGGCTGTAAGCCAGATATCCAGCCTCCCAGTCCAGGGCTCGGTCCATTACATCACACCGCCATCCGACCTCGAGTTCTCGAATTCCTGAAAGGTCATCTGCCCACCCTACAGCTTGCTTTCTTCAGACCAGCACAGCACTTGGGAGATTTGCAGTCAGCCACAGTCGCTGCCGCTGGGAGCAAAGCCAAGCGCCTGAAGATGGCACCTGTCACGTCCCATTGGAATGAATGACCTCCCTCTGAAACTGAGAAGGGCCCGGTGGAATTTGGGAGCGGCACCTTGGGAGCAGAGTCACTCCTGGCCCTGGCGGCTGGTGTGCCATGGACGTTTGAGGCAGGGGAGGTCATGGAAAATGTCCTGAGCACTGTTTGCTGGGGAGTTTTCCACCTCTCTTGGACCTCAAGTGATTTATTGATTATTTTAGGGGCAGCCACTCTGGCTCATTGGTTTAGCTGCCATTACCCCTGAGGGGGCGGGGTGGGGGGCAGTCTGTCTGCTCACAGGATTGGTTCCTGGGACAGCTTAGCTGGACCCTTGCGAGCCTGTCGGGATTAATGGCATTTGACTGTAGATCATGAGAAATCACATCAGAAGCTGCGGGGGAGGGGGGAATGGAGCCCGCAGGAGGAGGGCAGAGGAGAGGAAGGGAGAAGCACAAAGGTGGGGGAAGAAAAAAGAGCAGGGAGAAGGAGGAAAGGAAACAGCAATGAAGGAATTCTCTTGCACACCAACTACTGACATTTCTGAGCCTGTAGCTTCTCTCACTTTTAATCATCTTCTTTGTTAATTGCCTTTTGTCAATGCAAATAAGACTTTCTCCACCATAACTCAATCGTGGGATAACTTAAGCCTTTAACAGCAATAGAAGACTAGCTTCAGCCTGAGTTTCCCCTTGCTAGTGAACTGTTTGCCCTGGAAAACAGAGGCGTTTCTGGGTCCCAGGTACCATAGAGGTTTGTATGTGAACACAGAACTGGCCCCAAGGTGGATGATGCTGAGGACTGTCTTTATGGTCTGTGCATCTTTGGGTCTGGCATCTGCCCCTCCCCACTCCCCTTCGGCTTCTGGGGCCCAACACTCTCTCCTACTTATAAGTACCCAGGGGTTATATTTGTCCTGCTCTTCCACACTCCAGATTGCAGAAAACTTGTCAAACTAGCAGCTGAGGAGCAAGTAGGGAGCTGCCCTCAGAGATAGATCGGCTGAGGCCAAGACAGCAGCCCTGCTGCAGAAGAGGGGCTACAGCTGGGGCCAGGTCAAACGGCAGAAAGGTCACTGGAAACATTCAGGAGGCTGCGTGAGCATATCAAAGAGCTGAAGACAGGGCTACATCCACCAAATCTCTTGCCCTCAGTAGAGGAAGCCTTTGGCCAGATTTCAGAACTCTGGGCCCCCAGGGCCTTAACAAATAACAGCAAACAGCTAGTTTCTAAGTGACTGTGGACCCTGAAGGTCTTCAAGACTGGCTCTTCAGTGGACATTTCAGCGATAGGGAAGGAGGAGGTTGCGTGTCACTGGTGCGGGCTGTGGACTGCCGGCCACCCCTGTGGGGCCAGGCTGAGGCTAAGTATTCTCTGCCTGGGGCTACGGCTCTCTCCCACGTCCCTAGAAAAAAAGATGGAAAGAGCCACCAAGTTATCCTCCAAACTACACACATGGCTGTCTTCAGAGAATGTCTCTCAAGTCCACTCAGTAACTGTGAGATACCCCCTAAAGAAGCTGAGGTACTGGCTCAGGAATGGCCATATCAGTGTCCGAGACCGGGTGCAAGGACCGAATGCGGAGCCGTGGTCCTGCCGCTTTTTGTCCTTCTCGCCCACGCCAAAGGATGCAGAACCAACCTTCTCTGGGCTCAGCCCCTCCCGCTGCTGACACCTGGGCCACCAAGGACACGTGCACCTTCAGCCTCTGCCCTCCTCCTCTCTGACTATGCACGTTTTAACCTCCCCCAAATCTTTCTCTGGCTTTGGGTCTTTTCCGGTGTGTGTTCTCTCCCATCCACTCACGTGCGAACTCTTCCCGCTCTGCGCTAGCTCTGGAAGGCCCTCGTAGCTTCCTGAGCCGAGACGCAGTGGCTCCCTGGTAGTTCTCGGTGCCCCTGGTGCTGGTGCCTTTTTCCTTATTGACTGAAAGCCTCTTTCTCTTGGTGGAAGCTCCCAGGTCTCATAGCTCAGATTTCTTCCTGTGCCTATCCAATAGCCTGCGTGTTCATCTTCTCTTTTCCTATGGGCTTATTCTCCCCGTTGGCCCTCGGAACCACTGAAATTCTCCTACATGAAAACAGCTTTCCTCTCCCCCAAGTCCTGTTGTAGCTATCA
The DNA here is from genome assembly GCA_004026905.1 of Hystrix cristata. NCBI lineage: Eukaryota > Metazoa > Chordata > Mammalia > Rodentia > Hystricidae > Hystrix > Hystrix cristata. Next base: position 68,354 of record PVJO010003941.1, on the reverse strand, counting down.
TCCAACTTTCTCCTCTCAGCCTTAGTCTTTTTTTTCAATTTTCATTTTTTATTAGTACATGTTTGCAGTACGTAATTCCTTGTTGAGAGGAGGTACATGTATATAACACATCTTAATTATTTTTTTCTCTCCTGCTCCCCTCCCTCCCCCTCCCTCCATCTCTTGGTCTCCTTCCCTTTTACAAAAGATCTATCTCCCTATTTCTTATTATCTATCTTTTATTTTGCTCTCTACTTATATTTTGAGTTTCTCATATAAGAGAAATCATGTAACCTTTAAGCTTGTGTGTCTGGTTTATTTCAGTTAACATTATGGTCTCAAGGTGTATCTATTTTCCTGCAAATGACTCAAGTTTATCCTTCTTTGTGGCAGCATAGTACTCCATTGTGTATAAATACTCAGCCTTAATCTTAACTGCTTTCAAGAGGCACCTGGAGTGCTCTCCTCACTTTTCCCTATACACCCCTTCCTCTGTCCACAACAAGATGGGCCCTGTCCCTGCACACATATACATATACTCTCAGCTCTTCTCTGCACAATTACCAACATCCTTTTGGAGACCTGGTCTAAGGAAAACGTATTTGTCCTAATTTGATCTGCCTTCTCTGCAGAATTCCACACTGTGAACCTCTATTTATTGAAACTCTCATTTCTCTTGGCTCTGAAGACACCGTACCACGGTAGGATTCTTACTTCCAATTTCTCCTACCCCCCTCCTTGTTCCCCTCTGGAAACCAAAATGGGAGCATCCCACAAAGTCTCATCCTTAATGCTTGGCTCGATTCTTATATGGGGAGGCTCATCCACTCTAATGGTCTTTATCGCTCTGGATCACTCACAGTACCTAAAATAACGTTTCTCACATAGTAGACATCTAATTAATGTTTACTTAATTGACTAACATTGTTAATTGCACGGTGCCTGATAAATAACAAATCTTCTGTAATGCCTATTATTGGGTTTTACAGTTTGCAAGCATTTCCTGTATATTTACTTGACTTCATCCTCATAATAATCCTGCAAAGCTGATTCTTTCTTATTCCTATTTTTCAAAATGAAAGCAGCGGAATGGAGCTGACATTTGTTTTCCACCTATTCTATGCCAAGTGCTTTATACACATTTCAATTTAATTTTCACAAAAGCACTGGGAAGTAGGTGTTCTTAGCCACATTCTACAGATGGAAAAACTGAAGCTCAGAGAGGAGTCCAAGATCACAAGGAGTATATAATTTGCTTCCTCTGCATTTCCTTGTTCAGTAAATTTGATCATATAAAATCTAGTGAGCAATACTAGAGAACTATATAAAAGGAATTATAGAGTGATATTATAATTATTGTTTACATATGAGCTTTTTTTGTTTTGCATTTCTGTGAAATTTAATGTCAGGCATATAAAAAACTGACAAGGAAAATAAAAGCTTTCTATTTCTAAACATCCTCTGCTTTGCCCGCCGTGTATTATAATAAGAAGAAATGATTACCAAGTGCTTACCATGTGCCAGGCATTATGCCTGGTCCTTCACATGTATGCTTTCATTTAATGCTCAACATAACCCTACGAGGCAGGGGCTATTATTACACCCCAATCTACACATGAGGTGATTACACCTCGTAGAAGTGAAGTGAATTGTTCAGCAACCCCCGGTTACTTTGTAAACTCACTGAAGTTTTAAATCAGGTTGGTCTGACTCCAAAGTTAAATGTTTTTTCAGTGATTCCAAGCTGCCTTTCTCAAATGACAGGGAAACCAAGGCTCAGAAAGACCGAGGGATGGCAAGTCTCCTATTTTCTCACTTTCCTCCAGCCGTTTGCATCTCTTCATTGAAGACACTGCTTTGTATTGTCAATAATCTTTATTTGTCTGTGGTCTGTGTCCTCAAGCCCATTGTCAGCTCTGCCAAGCCTTTTTAGATCCCCCACAGAGGGTTCTCGCTAAATACTTGTCAGTTGATAAGCGTGGGGCTCTCTTAAGTGGAGAGAATTATTAATAAACCATCAGGCTGTGACAAAGCCCTTCTCATCTCCAAAGGAGTTGAGCCCTTAGCGCTCAGGAGATGTATCAATTCCTCCTCGCCTCGCCTTCCTGCAGCTCGAAGCCAGGAGCCCACACTCGCCGCCTCCACACAGCATCCATTCTCCAGGGAGCCTCAATAGCGTCAGAATCATTTCACTGAAGGCTAAATTATGTGTGTGACTCTGGGAGGGTGAGGTCCCGGGAAAGGGGGAGAAGACTGTGGGCTGAGACTCTGCATGCAGATGGACCCTGGGGATGTTTCTCACCATTCAAGAGGATGTGTCAAACTCGAGGAGCCACATTTTGTAGAATAAGCTCTAAAGATTGATTGTTACAGTTATTATTAGGAATATTAATAATCACTCATATTTGTACAGTGAACTTCCATTTACGCAAAAGGGTTCTGCATAAAATTTCATTATTTTTAGTTTGTGCTGGTCTTCTGAAAAAAAAAAAAAAAAAACTTTTAGGCTTCAGCGTTCCCCAAAGAAACAGTCCTCTGTCCAGCTTTTGGGGTAGGAAACTGCCCCAGGGAAACAGAGACGGGGGAGCATCCCAGAAGGGAGAGCTTTGCTGGCTGCAATTTAAAGCCAGCAACTGATCCTGCTAAGCAATAAAATATGCTGGATTTATGAACATAGATCCCCAATTGCTTTTTTTGGGGGGGTGCCAGGGATCGAACTCTGAGCCTTGTGCTTGTGAGGCAGGTGCTGCACCACTGAGCTAAATCTCCAGCCCCCTCCCCATTGCTTTTCTTCTCTTTGCCTGTTTCTAGAACCAGGAAGACCTACTAGCCCTGGCAGAAGGCTTAGCTCCTCCCACCATCAGAATGTCCCTTCCCCCCTCCCTTCTCCCCAACAATAGCCTCAGGGATACTTCTGTGGAAGCTCACTCATCAATTATCTCTTCTCCTCCACACCAATTTTCTCATGCATTTGTATGAGTTCGCTAGCATCCTGCAAAGAGGCAGGCAGTAGTAATAATCGCAACTAACACTCATGGAGCTTTTACTATGTGCCAAACACTATAATAAGCACTTTACATGCTTAATCTCTCTTTGTCCTCATAATAGTACTCTGAGGAAGGGTTATGAAGATGCCCATTTTGTGGAAAAAGAGTTGAGGTTCTGAGTGAGTAAGCAGTCTGCCCAAGGCCACATAGCTAACTAATGCATAACCAGGATTCAAACCCAGTTCCATCTGTGAACCCTTTCAGTATATTGTCTCTTGATGTCGGCATTCACTTCCCGGACACCAACAATGAGACCCAGATATTGGAAAGCCATGTAGTGTTCAGAGGAAAGAGTCTCGAGAAGTCAGAAAATAGTTTTCCTCTCGTTTCTACCAGTGACAGGCTAGAGGACCCTCAGGAGTCCCTTAAAGTCCCCTGCTTCTGAATCTGCAGGCAGGGTCCACGGGATGTGAGATTCAAGAGAGACAAGCCGGGGAAGGTTAATCGCCTTCAAATTTATAGAGTTTAGAAGCACTATGCAAATGCAAAGTGTTCCTTATCATAATCCTTAACATTATTATTCCAGCCTATTCATCTACCAATGAACCTGGGATAGAGTCCTGGCTCTGTCCCTGGATTCTGGTGCCATTTAAGTGCCAAGACAAATGGTCTCGCAGAGTCAGGGGTGATCCATTATCCGGATATGGATTATTTCTCAGGAGTAAATCGTTAGCCCTGTCGGGCTGCTGATGAATTCTCCCACCGCACCTGGGGGTTCATTGCTCTGCAAGGGACGTGCGGGGAATGCAAGCAGCTGGAGTTGCAGTGTGACTCTGCAGATGGGGTCCTGGGGGCGGGGAAACAAGGATGTGAGGAGTAGGTTCTGGGAGCAGACACAGCCCCACCCACCTGCCAGTGAGAAGACTGCTGATGAACTACCGCCCACAGCCAGGCACGGGGCCAAGGGTAACCCTCCCCTCTCCTGCTGCTCGAAGCAGCCCGGGGAGAACCAGGCACAGAAGAGACAGGCACATCTGTACGCTAGGAGCTGCTGTCAGAGACATAGAAAGAAGGGGGAACAGAAAGATAAACAGAAGAAAAGAACTGGAGAAAGACCCGGATAGTAAAAGAGGAACAGGGAAAGGGGAGGAGGACACCGAATAAAATAAAGGGCCACAGAAAAGAGTCCCAAGGAGTAAGAGGAGTAGAGTGAAAAGAGAAGTCACTAAAGAGAACCTGAGGAAAGAGAGAAAGAAAGAGGGAAAAACAAAAACAGACCCAGAAAGAATTTTTTAAAGTAAAGAAAGGAAATTATGTGAAGAAAGATAAATTTAGAGAGAAAACAAATAACAGAAGAAAAGGGGAGAAATAAATATACTAAGAAAAAGATACAGAGTAGCAGAAAAAATAGAACCACTAGAGACAAACAGACATAGTGAAAGAAAAAAGAATGGGGATGGAAGAATGATGAACAATATAAATGGAGAAATTTGAGAAACATGGAAGAAGAGAGGGAGGTCTATTAAGGAATCCAATATGTTTTCTCCAATATTTGAGCACTTTTTCTTTGGCTATTGGACACACATGATTTCAAAGTGATGCCTCATTTTTTAAAAGTGGTATTGAGGATTGAATCCAGAGCTTCACACCGAGACACATCCCCAACCATACACTATGTATAATTAAAACAAGGTCCTGCTATGTTGCCCAGGCATTTTTATAAGGTAAAGCACTGAAGGCAGAAAAAGAAAGAGAGAGACAATCACCTACCGAAATAAAGACCACAGACATGGAAATCTAAACACATAAAAGAATGCACGCGTGCACACAAACACACACACACACACACACACACACACACACAGACGCAGACTCTGCCAGACACCTTTGGAGGCAAACCGGCACGTGAAAGTGGTGCAGCTGATTGCACCAGTGCTAAAATATTTGACGTATACCCACAGCAGACAGGTGTCAACAGAGCCACCCAAATGGACACTAGGATGGGCACAGGCGGTACTGCCAGGGAACTAGGTTCCCTGCTGCAGAAGGTGACAGAAAGTCTCAAGAAAAGATGCGCATATGAAGAGACAGGTACCACAGCCAGGGTGGGAGGAGAAGGTGTATCCTCAGTGCTGCCCTCTTCTCCTGTCTTCATGAAGTACCCTAGTAAAGGGCGTTTATCTCCCTGTGTCCTCCGCCCTCCGGACTTCCCTTTGGGCTTTCCAACAGTTGGTAACAAGGTGTTTATTTAAATGCACTCACTCCTGTTAGTTACCTTGTCACCCCCTGGGGAGGGGCAGATGTCCCTCACCAGTTTAAATGACTATCCAAAGTTTCTTTCAGAGATAAGGAAAAATAGTGAATTATCAGGCCCTGTGGCTAAGATAGAGTTCAAGCCTGCTTTGACTCCTGCTCCAAGACTAGGACCTTTCCCCTATTGTGCTGCAGTTCTTCTTTATTTTTTTTTTATTAAAATTTATCCAAAGTTACATAAACCTACAGACCATTACACAAACTTACAGACCATAATATGCTGTGCCATTTGCATATAACGACAAGCAATGTAGACAACCACATAGATGCAATATTAAGCCACAACTACAGAGTTGACTGTATTACCCAGTATACGTGCGACTGTTTTAAATTTGGGTTATCAGGTTCTTGTTTTTAGGATATTGTTATTCCTCTGGATTCCCATTCCCCTCCTCCTTTGCCCTATTCTTGTTCCCTTGCACCCTCTGCCTATTGGGTGAGATCTGTCCCCTTAACTTCCCTGGACTTGCCTTTTCTCCTCTGCAGCTTGGGGCAGAGAAGGGTGGAGGCCAAGCCCAGGGACCCGTGCCCCAGCTTAAAGGAGAGGAGTGTTATTAACATTTCCCTGGATGGAAAGTGTTTGTCACTAAAGAACAGTTTGAAAATCTCAGGGTTACACAAAGCCAGATGAATTCTACGGGTCCTTCCAGTTCTGACATTCTGGGATTCTATGACTAAGAGCTAATTCGTTCAAATCTAAACCCACAGTAATTGGACAGAACTTGATTGAATTTTCTAGGCAAACATGGCGTCACTGTCTGCCCCAATAAATATTTAGCCGTGGCCCCAGTTTATTGATTTTGTCCAGTGTCAATATTTCTTGGCGTAGTTTCTAACTATAGACCTAGGATGACATGAAACATGCAGGCTCAAGAAGTCCTCCCAGGAGAGCCACAGGTGGTGGTTGGTGTGACACAGACTGTGCCATCCCCTCTGACTCATGCTGGCCACAGGGCGGGAGTGAGATAACTGCCTCCTAAAGGGGCGTACTGTTGGCTAGGTAGATTTGGTTGGCCTAAAAGTTCAGGGACGCGTGACCAAATGATCACGAAGAGAACCTTAAGTGAACAGGGCTTGCTTCATGTAACTCTACTCTGGAAATAAGTAACATCCCTTAGAGCTTCTGCCACCCTATATATTCGTTCATTGTTTCTCGGTGCCAAGTTCTGGGTTGGAGCCGGGGATCCAGACAAGAGCAAGACAGAGTCAAATGTCTCTCAAATACCTCAACTGTGAAATCAGAACTGTGGTACAGTTGGGGAGGCAGTATACAAGGTAAAGCAACCCATACTGATGCCATGCAGCATCAACAAAGTTAGGCTATGGATAAACATTTATGAGAAGAAATAATTTGCTAGGAATGTTACCGTAAGGGCACACTTGTAATTATTCCCACTGGTAAAACTGATGAACCAGAGACCTTCTTTTGTATGCAGTGTTCAAGATGCACAGAAGTCTTGTAATTAGTTCAGGTAAAATAACTTGATTGTTTCTTAAGTACAATTCTGAAACGTACAAATTAACTCAACACTTTCTGTTTATCTTTTAGTTGCACATTCTCTGTGACAAAGTTTGATTTGTTGATGATGGTCTGAGAGCACTGTGCTTTAGAGAGAATTAAAGCATTTACTGGAAGAGAGGGAAGATTAATTCCTATCCTTGATGCTGCCATAGCATTAACCCTGTCGTTCCGAAGCAGAGATATATTTGTGTAAGTTGGTCAGTTTGTTCTTTTGCTTATTTAGTCTTGCTTATTTAGTCATATTCATTCTTTTGCTTATTTACTCTTTCATACATCCACCAGTCACATACTAAGCACCTTTTGTGGCTCCTGCCCTGGGCCAGGTGTGGAGACGTTGAAAAGGTTCAGACATAACTCTGTCCTTGAAGGGCTCAGCTGCAAAAGAAGGACCAACAGATAACTTGAGGATTTTATAATGAGTGCTACAACGGAGATGTGGCAAAGGGAGGCTGAAAAGAACCTTGGCCAATGGGAGCAGTCGAAGAAGCTTTAGTGAATGAAATGACCGATTGTGGGGCATGGTAAGGGAGGTCCAAGGGCTGATCCTACTCAGTACTGCGGGGCTACACAGAGCCATCCTCATTCCCCACGCTCTTTGTAAAAAGAAAAAAAAAATCAGCAGAATGTATTTGTAAAAGCCACAGAGCCACACAACAAGCAGATCAGTTTGTGGCTGGGATTAGCCCAGTAGCTTGCTTTATTTCAGCGTGAAATATATCCATTCCTTTTGAAAAACACAGTGAGAGAAAAAGATGATCAGAGACAGATTTCTATCCCTTAATTCTAGTTTTTTGACATCAGCCTTTCCCCACATACCCACCACCCCTATCTGGTAGAAATTCTTTTGCAGGGGCAAAAGGGTTTGATCGGTACTAGGTACTGTGGTGCCTTTCAAATTATTCACATTCCAAAGGAGCCTTAATGATTTCCAAGATAATTGGTTGTAGGAATAAGTCCTTCTAAAAACCCAGCAATAGAATGTTCGTGATGCCACAGGATGATTCAGAGCATTTGGCCTTAATTACTTTGATTGTCCGCCAGGATTTAATATATGAATATTACATTGCGATCTTCAATTTAATTTCTTGTGTAAATGGATTGTGGCAGAATCCTGTAGTCCTGGAACTGGCACATAATTCAGCGTGGGAGACACTATCTTAACTCATCTCATTACTCAAGCCATTTGTTGTCCTTCAGGCTTTGACAGCCAGGAGATGGGAAAGTAGCAGAGGTGATGTGATCTCTCAACCTGGGTCCAGACAGACATGAGCCATAGTCTCTACCGATTACGTTGTTACACAGACACAGACAGCACTTATTTTCAGAAGGGGAAAAACACTCCAGTCAGTGTTCAGCTGTGTCCTGACCTTTCTGAGCATGGTGGAGTGGAAAAGGCTGAGAGAGGCATGCAAGAGACCCGAGCGCTAGTTCCAGCTTGGTCACTAACATGCAGTGTGATCTTGGGCAAGTCCCTTGATTTCTTTGAGCTTCCAATTCTTCATCGTTAAAGAGAGAACTATATAATCTCCGAGTTCTTTCCAGGGTGAAGGTTTTCTGACCTATTCGTGGCACATGGCAAATCTAAACAATAAGTATCCACTCCCCCAAAAAGGACAAGGTTTGTAGGAATGGAGGAAGAAAGAGAAAGGGAGATCAATGGGAAGGAGAGAGAGAGAAAGTACAGGGAGTCAGAGGGAGGAACTCCGAAGCCACAGCTTGAGCAGGCTGGCTAAACCAAAGCAGGGGTCATTTGAATCTGGGTAGCCTGATGGAAATTAGGCTGAGAAAATGAGACGCAGTAAATATTAAATGAGAAAGCTCAGTGCTGGAGAATGTATTTGCATTACCTGTTTTTAAAAAAGAGCTTGTAGCTAAAATCTGTAAAGAACTCCTACAAGTGAGTAATAAAAGGGCAGTCTGAAAGGAAAAAATGGACAAAAGACTTAAATAGGAATTGTGCGAAAGAGTATATAAAAAAGGCAAATAAATACGTGAAAAGATGCTCAACCTCATTAGTCACCAGAGAATTACACATCAAGCCACAGAGAGATACCACTGCACACCCACCAGGATAATTACAATTTTAAAATCTGACAGTACTTAGTGTTGATAAGGATTTGGCACAATGGAAGTGTGTAACTCGGTATACTCTTAGGAAAACTGGCAGTATCTACCAGAATGGAACATGCGCAGATCTTATGATTCAAGAATTCCACTACTAACAGAAATGTAGACACATGTACCCCAAGAGGCGAACAAAAATATCCACAGTAATGTTAACCTTAATAGCCCGAAACTGGAAATGCTCTGAGTACCCATCTACAGTAGAATGGAAAAATAACTTGTGGCATATTCACAAAATTGAATATTATACACCAATGAGAAGGAATAATATAAGCCTCATGCAACAACATGGATGACTCGCAAACATAATGTTAAATGAAAGAAGCCACACATCAAAAAAAGCACACTGAATGATTATATTAAGGTCAGTAACTGGCAAAACTATAGTGTTTATGAATGCACACTAAGGTGTACAAAGGTAAATAAAAGGAAGAAAGTGATTTATGTAAAAGTCAGAATACTGTAGTTGTTACTTTTAAGGCGGGAAGAAAGGAGTCCTGATTATGAAAGCGAGCACAAGTTGAACCTCAGGAGTGTGGAGAATCTCCTATTTTCTGAACTGGGTAACAGTTAACACAGGTGTTTCACTGACTAAGTTGTAAATTTATCATCTATACGCTTTTTATGTGTGGAATATTTTTCATTTTTTCAAAAAAGCTTTTAAAAATATAGAGGTAGGAAAAAGCCAAAGAAAGCACTGTCTCGCACTGTCCATCCTTTCAGGATCCTGCTCCTGATTAACGTGATTCTAGACTTCAGGCACAGAGCAGGCAGAGATTATTGCACAGTCTCCTCTATATCTGCCTGTCACAATATTCTGTCTTTAAAGCCAGCCTGGCCCACACTTTTACCTAATAGGGGTCAGCCAACTGACTGGAGTCATAGACACCATTTCCCTTCTGCTACCTAGACCCTTCTCACATCCCTTATTCTCAACGGTTACTCTATTTAGTACTGTCTTTCTCCTAAGCTTGTTTTATCTTCTGTTTGTAGCCTTGTTCACACCCTTTGGACTAACGGCTGAATGACCCACCTGGATTTTCTTGGCTGGAACCTCCTCTTGGAATCCCTCCTCTCAGAAGACTTGAATACCTACCTCCTTCGCTCTGTGATTTTCTCTGCTCCTGACCAACTCAGGTAGGCTGTGCACCAGATTTTCAGTGCTAAAGTGCTTTATAGAAAGTCCTTAGGGCCATGAATGTTTCAGAATTCTGAATTTTACTTATCAAGGTAACCATGTACTTTTGCCTATATCATGTTATAGCTTTAGTAGGTTGTGGCATAGCTCCCTAGTCAAATACATTAATATTTCTATCATGAAATGCAGGAACATTCACACTGAGTGAAATAAAGGCTATTAATATTCTGATATAAGCTAAAAAGAATTTTAATATCAAACCTCTAAGAAAGTTTGGTTTTCGAAGTTTTGTGGTTTGAGAAGTGAAAATAAGAAATTGACTGTACATAGCAGAAACCCAATGTTCTTTTGGTGAACCAATGGAATTATGGAGGGATACAGCACATTCTGTGTGTTTATCCTCCCCACTAGGTGACCACATGCATTTAACAAGTGTGTTCATAGCTTTAACAAAGAGTGCACAATTACTGGTGTGTTGGATTCCACTGCTTGCAAGAGAACACTATTAGAAAAATCCACCACATGGGTCTGCTACCAAGTCACGGATGGCCCGCCTGGGATAAGATGGCATCCCGGGGCCAATCAGTGGCTGCTCTTTTGTATAATCTGGCTGTGGGTGAAATAGGCCTAAATAGGTGGGAAAGGTGGGCATGGCAGATGCCTACGGGTATTGTGTTGGGTCCAGTGTGAAAGGAATGGATGGACTGTATACCTTTCTTTTAGGTGGTCTTCTTTCCATAGTATTGCTCTTAGCCTGGCTTTGCAAAGATGCTGAGTGGCAATCAGTTTGAGATCTCCTCCCCAGCAAGTACTCTGGAGTCATGAGTTTATATTGCTAGTCAAGGAGTAGAGCTAAGTGTTTTTTATTTCCAGCCACCTGGGGCCAGAGGTACTATGTCCTATTGTGCTGGGGTGTTCCAGAGGCAAAAAGCAGGGAGTTTTAGGGGAGGCTAGCAAGGGATTAGAGCATGACTCAAGCCAAATCTTCAGGCTTTCCCACCCAGGAAGCTCCAAGGAATCATGGGAAACCTCAGTAGGAGAAAACCATGCAGCCACTTTAGTACCAATGCCTAGAGGGGAAACCCAGTGGAGCAGATGGGTTTCAGCAGATCTGGAGGTTCAGCCTCAGAGCTCCAGGACACTGTGCTGTTTGCTCCTGGAGGGTGGAGACGGCGAGTTACCTGCCTGTTATCTCCCACAGAATTGCCCCAGGCTTTTGGACCTTAAAAGTGAGGTAACAGGACTAACATGAGCTCTACGATTTCTTCCTGTTCTACTTTTCTGCACCTATGACTCTATGATCATCCTCCAAATAATGCTTATTGTTCCCCATAAGAGAAATACATACTTCTTGATGAAAATTTGGTGAATCAGGTAAACACATGAAAGGTTAAACTCACCCATCACCCCACCTCTTGCACACTTGAGTGTATTTCCTTTCTGTCTACTTGCTTTTAAGTTTCCTTCTCTTTATAAAACTGTGATCACAGAGTTTTGTATCTTGAGTTACACTCTTAAGCATATTGGGAGCATATCTCTCAGGTCATTACAAAAGGTATGAGTCTACTCTAATTTGAATGCCCACCAGGTATTGTGGGGCACATGTAGCAAGTATAAAATGTGTACCTTGCCCTTATGGAACTTACAGGCTGCCTGAGAAGATGAGATTGGTATTAATGAAACTAATGGTGAGAAATACAAAATGGAATATAGTTAAATGCCATTTAGGGAGATAGACCAAAAGGACAGTGGGAATACAAAAGAGGGAGAGATTGATGTGGGCACCACCAGAAAGGGAAGGTTCCGGGGGAGGCAGGACTTAAATTGGCCTTTAAAGGATTAAAAAAAAGGAGAGAGTGAAAAGCAGAAGCATCAAGGAAACAGAAGCAATGAGGGGAAGCTGGATTGAGAAGCCAAAATCTCTTGATCCTTTTGGTTGTTGTTGATGCTGATATACAGCTACTCCAGGGTCAGGATTTCAGGACTTTACAGAGGTTGATCTTACATACAAACTAATAAACCCAGATCTCTAACCTAAAGAGAGTTTGGAGGACAGATGCATGAAAAACAAAGCACTCATATTAATGTGGCAATAGCTTAGAATAAGACCTCTTGCCATTTAGTAATTGACTCGCTTCTTTGCTGCCTCTTGGACAGTAACGGCTCAAACGTCACGATGCTAGTGGCCAGAGGCCCCAGTTGGACGTTTTCCTAGGCAGACAGCTGGTTACATGGCTGCGGAGCCCTGGCCACAGTCGGCTCCCTACTGAGTTGGCAATCAGAAGAAGAGAACAAACAATGAGAGAAAGCCCATGTGCAAGCTTCCTTCTTCAATTTTGAAGACACAGTTAAAAATATGTTGGGAAAGTTAATTAAGCTACACTTATGCTCTGATGATCTCCCCAGTGGAAACCCAGGGGCAGAAAACCTGTGGTTTAAAGAATAATAGAAAGGTACATGAAATACTATAGTTCTCAATTCATTTGTGATGATTCAGAAATGCTCTTGCTAATGGTCAGGAGACCTGCCACTCACGAATTGTATGACTTTGACCAAATTCCATTACCTGTCAGAGTTCACCTCAGCTCTCTTCATCTGTAAAGTGGGAACTGTCAAAGTTCCCTTTGTGCACCAGGATTTTATGAACCTACGATTTCTTTGGACCATCATAACCTCTCCGATTTCAAGAATCCCCTACGACAATGCAAATAACCCTGAGAAAAGGCTACGTCTTACCCTGTGTTGCCAGTCACCACCATACCTGGGAATCGAAGTCCTGTGGGGGACTGGGGCCAGGAGAGCGAGCAGGCCCAGCCCGAGGGGAAAGGCCCAGAAAGGAGAAGTGGACGGACCCCCAAGATGTCACCAGTTAGGCAGAGGGAAGCTCTTGATACCTCCTCCTCTATCTCCCTCTCCCCTGAGTGTCCAGCAGCAGGCTGTGCCCAGCTGCATGTCTGCGTAGGTGCCTGCTCCCCACAGGGCGACCTAGCTGCCAGCATGCTGCCCCAAGCCAATGAGAGAGCCCTGAAGCGAAGCGCCCCGGGGCCAATCACAGGTGGAAGTGTCTCTTTAATGGCTACAGAAACTGTGTCTTTGGCTCCATTTCATTGGTTTGGGCCAATTGAAGGCTTGCCTGACTCTCCTCCAATGCTGAGCCAGCAGCCAACAGGAGTGGGCCCAGCTGCTGGATCTAGTTTCTGGCCGAGGCCAATGTGTAGGCCTGCCTCAAGGGCTGCCTGTCTTACCATTGCCATCCCCGACTGAAAACTTCGGCCACGAACACAGCAGGCGAAAGCAGTGGGACCTAATGAGAGGTGGGCACGCTGGGGGCCAGGAGCCATGCCCAGCCCCAGTCCCTGCAGGTGACTGCAGGTGAGCCAGCACAGAAACTAAACAAACAGGTAGAACCAGTGGGAGTGGGGCCTGTGAGGCTGAAAGCAGACCCTGAGAGTGGATCTCTTTATTTCCTTCCCCCAAAACTACGAGTCTGTGTGGCTTGTCCAAAACCTTACAGTGTCGTCTCTGCTCTTGCCTTATAGTCTCCGTCACAGCCCGAGAAGGGTTCCTCCCAAAAGATTGAGAGAAGTCCGTCCGAGGAGATGTGCTGGCTCCCAAATGGGATCCGCATTGCCTCCATTAGGCTGCTCGCAATACCCAGGGATGCCATTGGTGCCTCTGAACTCCAAAGACTCATCGATCCTCTGATCTTTGCTTCTCAGTACCTCGGACTCCAATCTAACTAGCTCCTTGTATGCTTCAAGGAAGGCTATGATTATGGATTTGACCATAAGTAAACTGTGTAGGCTCCACTTCCACCTCTAACCACCAGCCCAATTATTAGTCCCACCCAAAGACAAAGCCCCTAAACCAGGCAGCTAGTTGAACGATGTATACACAGGAAGCAGTGTGAGAGAACAAGGGTGGGGGGCTCAGTGCAAAGCCTTCCCTATTTCTGGAGAGATTAGTCATTCAGGAAGCATTTGCTGAGTGCTGTCTATGAGGCAGGCACTCTGTTAGTTACTAAGAGGACAGAAAAGAATCAAATCCATCTTGGTGAGCATCACCAGGGCAGTGCCAAGGACAGGGTCTGTTCTGAGCATAGGTGATAGACCACCTTTAATTCATTTAATGATTGATCTGCTGGAAGAGTTGACTCTGTAATACTTAACAACGGGCCCTGAATAGAACTGGCCCAAATTATGTCTTCAATGCTCCCCTATTAAAAGTTTCAGAAAAGAAGTTGCTACAGGTTGTGGCAGTCAATTCTCAGTTCCCTCCTCCTTAACATAAGGAGCTTGGACTCAGGAGTGTGAAGCCCTTTCCTAATTTAATAGAGCATCTAAGAGTTTGTAATAGTAGTACTGGTTGTAGTCATTTATTCCTTAAATTTAAATATCCGTGATCCTTCTTCCTGGATTTAGCTACATTTTAGACTTTGTCTCCAACTGTGGAATGAAAAACGCTTCATCGCATAGTAAAGACATTGCAGGGATCTATCTACAAGAAGAAGAAGTGTTTGTGGAAGAGGAACAAGGAGGAAAGGGAACATAATAAACCTCTTCAATAACCCTGACATCTCCTTTCCTCGGGCTGTAGAACACTGCATTCACTTGAGGCTAATCCCAACAGATTCTTGGTTATTGATAAAAGAATAATTAAAAATAAACTTTACAGAGGGGCTTACAGAGCTTGAACACCAAGGAACAGAGTGCAACAATGAACATGAAGAATTTAAAAAAGAGCTCTGAGCACCTGTTTCACAGGCTCGGGATGCAGGGACTGCAACAGCATTTGTCCATTTCTCTTCCCTCCTGCCTGTTTCAGGGTCCTTGGGAGCCCAGATCTCAGTCCCACTGGCCACGGATATTTTAAATAATGTAAGGTCAGGAAAAGGGACAACAATTCCAAAATGTGCATCATTCCTTAAGTACATTTAATTGAAAAAGACATTTAATCAATTGGAGCTCTTGTCTGAGCATGGTGGCTAACAGAGGCAAAGCAAATCTTTTGTATTTCACTCTAGACCAAAATAAGAAGCCAAAGGAGGTGGGGTGGGCGGGATCAGTGAATCAAATCAATGGTTTATATTAATGTTTTTGATATACTCAAGCAGATTTGCAGCACTCCAGGTGCCAAATGGCATCTGGGAAACATGACGTAATAATTAGATTGCATAAATGGCTTCTCTGCATTCACTGCCAGCCCAAGAGACAAATGTTATTGGTGAGCCCATCAGTCCCCTCCCCTGTTAAAGTTTCGCCCTGCATCAGCAGTTATAGCATGAAGGTCAAAAGTCACTCAGATAAGTGAAAACTGGCAAGGATGAATTTCAGGAGTGGATTATACTGAACTAGCTCCCGTGAGGGTGTGTATGGTCGGGACCCAGAATGTACATGAACAGATCCACCACCGAACAGGCCACCCAGGGCCAGAAGAGAAGAAGACTACTGGCAGCTCCTGCAAGACTTTGCTTTTCTCTATTGCAGTTTCTAATTAGTCAAAGCAAGGGGCTGAGGAGAGCTTGGCAGGGGAATGCATTAGTCATTTGGCATTAGTCCTTGTGCTAGGCTAAATAACAACCCCCACCCAAGCCATGTTTTAATCACCAGAACCTGCAAATATTACCTTCTGTGGGACTTTGAGGATGCGATGAAACAAAGGCTCTTAAAATGGAGAGATTAGCTTGGACTGTCCAGCTGGGCTCTAAATGCAATCGCAATTGTCTACATGAGACCGAGTCAGTGGGAGACTCCAGATAGAAGAAGAGGAGAAGGCGATGTAACCCTGGAGGTAGAGATTGGAATAACGCAACCTCAAACCAAGGAGTGCCAGCTGCCACCACAAATAACAGATTCTCCCCAGAGCCTCTGGAGAGAGGTTGGCCCAGCAGACACCTTGATCTTGGCCCAGTGAATCTGCTAAGAGACCTTTGGCTTCCAGACTGTGGGATAATAAATTGCTATTGCATTAAGGCACAAAATTTGTGGTGATTTGTTACAACAGCCCTAAGAAACAAATACAGTCCTGTGTTACTATGCCCAGATCACAAATAGAATAACCTTCCTGTTGTAATGCGAATCTTCCTCTAGCTACTATATGCCATTCTTCTACCTCGATGCAATGTCTGGCAATACGAATTCAAAATAAACACACATGTGTCAACATTTTGAAATTTTGGGCAACTTTTTCTTGCTGCTACATTGCAAAGAGTACATAAAACCCTTGTTTTCTGTTAGACCTTTTGCATGAATTTGTGTATCCAATTACCTCCAGGCACCAGGCAGGCCTTGTGGGGACAGAGAGGGACACTGAGCAGGTAGGGAAATACAGTAAATATGTCTAAATTGAAACCACAATTGGGCTCAAATCAAATCTCTTTTAGTAATAACACTAAGTAGGGCCTTTAGGAAAACAAGTCATGGCAGAACTAACTTAATTTACTCCTCTGATAAGGTTACAAGGCTTGTAGATCAGGAGAATGTTGTAGACAGGATACATCTGGATTTTAACAAGGCTTTTGACTTAGACTCTCATGAGCTTTTTGTAGACCAAGTGAAGAAATATAGACTCCAGGTGAGACTCCAGAGCTGGCAAGTAGGTGCTGATAATGTAGATCAGGGTTTCTAGTGACAGGTGATAGGTCTCTACATCAATCCCAATCAAGTCACCATTCTTATTTGAAGGCATACTTGAAAATCAGACAGATGGCATGTTTTCTGAGAGGGAGGATTCTGGGAAGCTAGAGGGTCCAGCTAACAAATTGAATGGGAGAGTTGGGATCCAAAACAATCTCAGTAGGCTGGAACATGGGCTGACCTCTGTGAAACACAATAACTGGTATGAGGAATCCAAAATTCACTTGTACAAATACAGGTTTATATACACAACAGTCGTCAGGCTATAGAAAGCAAAGGGGTCGGCAGGCAGTACGCTCAATGACTCAGAAGAATTGTGAGACTAGCAGAAGGAAAAAAAAAAGTGCTAAACGTAGCCAGAATGTGTCTTTCCAGAAATGGGAGGGAAAAAACCATGATTCCACTTGATTATTCCTTATTCCCCGGGTAATACTGAGGTTCAATTTCTTTTTCCCCAGTATTGGAGGTTGAACCCAGGGCCTTTGCACTGAGCTACGTCCCCAGCCCTTCTTTATTTTTTATTTTTGAGACAGGTCTAGCTAATTCACTAAGTTGCTCAGACTGGTCTTGAACTTTGGACCCTCTCAGAGTGCTAGGATTACAGGCATGTGCCACCACGACTGGCTCAGATGTGCGCATTCTTAAAAAGGAGGGGGGAGATGTTGGTCAAACAGTACAAACTTTCCGTTTGTAAGTTCTTTAGATGTATCGTACAACAAGGTGACTGTAGCTAACTACATATACTTGAAAATTGCCAAGAGCTCTTTTAAAACTATTTTATTAGTGCACATTAATTTTATAAAATATTGAGTTCCAATTTGGATTTTCGCCAATGCATATAACGTATTTTATCATGTCCATCCCCTATATTACCTTCCCTTGTACCCCCTCCCCTTACTCTTCCCCCTTATTCTTTGCTTCTTGTTTAATAGGCACTAAGAGAGATCTTAAATAGCCTCAGCACATACACAAAAATTATGTGATATGGAGATGTTAATTAGCTTGATTTAGTCATTTTGAAATGTATATACATATCGAACAATCACAATATATGCTGTAAATATATATACGATTTTTATTTATCAATTATACTTTAGCAAATCTGAGAGAAAAAAAAATCTCACCAATGTATTTAAAGTAAAATTTGGCAATCTCACTTCCTCTCAGCCCTTAACCCTAAAGGTCATCGCTGTTAACAGAGTTCTGAGTATCTTTCCAAACTTATTTTTCTACAGAATTATTTATTGTATATAATTTCTTAATATAAATGAAAGTATGATATGCATATTTTCTGGTCTTTCTTTTCATTTAACAATATATCATGGGCATTTCCCCATGTCAGTGATCATGAGGGCTAGTAATTATTGAGCATTTTCCATGTGCTAAGCATAATTCTAAAACTACATTTTCATTTATTTACAATTCACAATGACTCCATGAGATGGACATCATTATTATTCCCATCGTAGAGAAAGCAGTCAGGCTCAGAGAACTCTCCCAAGATCACACAGGTATCAAGTGGCAGGGCAGATTGGAGTCCAGGACTCTCTGGTTCCAGAGCCTGTACTCAACATCTACACCAAGCTGCTTCTGAACACTCTGAGGACTAATTCATTTTTATAATATAGCACAAGGATTTATTGTATCTGTATAATAATTTATTTAATCAATCTTGTATTTCTAGAGATATAAGAATGTTTCCTTATCAAAGGATGTCTTAGCCTTTTAATATACTAATATTCATTATGAATCTCCCAAGAGTAGGACATAGTGAGCAGTGTGTCTAAAACTTTCTTAATCAAGGAATCTTTTTTTTTTATGGAATATTGGAGGAAGTGGCATACTGGAGATACAATTTTGGTGTGCAGCTGCATCACCTGGGATGATTTTCAAATGCAGAATCCCAGGCCACAACTACAGTGTTTCTGCTGCAGGCAGTTCAGGGACTACACACTGAGAAATGCTGCTGGGCGCTATGGGATTGCCCATAATGGGACTGATGTAAAAAATGAACACGAGGGGCTACATGGCCACGGTTGTTGACGGACCAAAGGCTGGGGGTGAGAAGCCTCTTGCCTTTCCTCCCTGGGCTATCTAACCATAACAGCGTCATTCCCTCCGTGCTCACTGCAGCATTGACCCGGGTTCCCAGTGATCTAAGTCCCTCGGAAACTATATCACCACCCTACTCCACTCCCTTTAACTGCTTACCAGTCCAACTACTTAAATATAGGATGACCAAAATTGCATATTTTTTGTCAAGTTTATAAGATAATACAACAGGAAATATTAAAATGACAATTCTTTTTTCAGATTTATTCAGTACAAGAGTTGACTGGTTGAGATGACACTTACCCAAACGACGCTCGGAATAGTCAGCATGTAAACTAACTTGCTACCCAAGTGATGGTGGGGGTCAACTGTTAAGTGGTAAATAAAGAACTGTGCCACCACTGAAAATACAAGCTCATAACGGGTGAGAATGTTTACAGAGTTCCTTCCATATAGATTTGAACTCTTACTACTGAGGCTTCTCCCTTAAGAATGGTCAGTTTCTAGTCCAAACTATTTAATACCAAAATTTAACCCAATGGCAAAAGACATATGAGAGAAAAATTGTTCTTTGTGTTTTTGAAACTGTGAACTTGAATCAGCACATAGAACCTGTTCGTGCTCCCAAGTTATGTTTAATACCATCGAATCTCACTCACCCTTGTAGAATATCACTTAAAGGTCTACTGAGACTGGATTGGAGACAGGAGAGAGAAGACCAAGGGGGAAACATGATGGGGGACTATTGGAATGCTAGTCTCGAGTGAGTAGACAGGAACTTAGCACAGACGGAGCCAGAATTGCCTCATGCTGTCCGACCGCGAGCCCTGTACTTGAGATCCTCTTCATAAAGCACATGGTGAGACATCCAAAAGACTTTTACCTTTGGAATTCAAGACATCCTCACTCCAGCTGCCAGAGGCCATTGGGACATTGTTACAATCTCTATTGAACAAATGGGAGTTTTAAGGCTACAGGGGCTTGGAAGGGGCAGTGCCTAGTGGCAGAGAAGGGGACTACAGAAATCATTATGCAGTGGAATGCATACTGGAGTACACACAATTCTATATTTAGCAGAATCTCAAGCAGGTTAAATCACATAGAAAACAGCTGGAAGGAAACATGGATCCAATACTGACAGTTACCTTCAGAAGGCTGGATTACAGGTGAACTATGTTTTCTTCTTTATACTTGTCTAGGTTATTCGCTCCCCTCAAATGTTCTACAGTGGGCATTACTGTTTCTATATGCTGGGCAAAAAGTAAGTATTAAAGAAAAATAACAGCCAAAAGTTCAAGTTCTAACTCTACCCCTTGTACGAGTTGCTTCACTTTCTAAGACTCATTTTCCACAACTATCCTCAGGGTTCTAATGTCAGTGAAGATACTGCTAGAGGGGAAAAGAGAGGAGAGGAGAGGAAAGAGGAGGGAAGAAGCCAGGAGAGGAGAGAGGAAAGGTTCAGATTGAGATGCTTCTCTAGTTAGTTTGGAAAGTGGAAATGGTGTTTTTTACCTGAGAGATGGTTGCTATGAAAATGGTTTTCAAGTTGTTGAGGGTTATTATGGAAATGAAATGAGTTGTTGCTATTAAAGACCCTGCTCCTCCCTCAGAAACATGCACGTATACACACACACACACACACACACACACCCACTCACTCACAGCTTTTCCAAACTTCTTGAAAATTCACACTTTGTCTCAATTTTCTCTTTCAGTTCCCCACAATATTGCCCGGATGTTCTCATTACCAACTCTAGGTAGATTTGGTTCTCTATTCGTTACTAGCCAATCTAGATACCTTGGACTGCCTACCATATCTGAGCTCTTCCATCTATAGATTGTTGTCATTAACAAGTGTTATCTACACAGTTCGAAGTCATGTCCCAGGGCTCCTCAGCAGCCTGCAGAGTGATTAAAAAGCAACCTGGTTCAACCAGGACAGGATCCGGATCTCCTTATTCATTCTGAGCCAAATTAATTGGCTCATTAATGACAATCTCTCACCTGTGTCCAGAGCCTATTGTTGCAAAGAACCTGTATGAGCCACCTCTTCCTGGGGCCTCCAATAGCACCCAGAGGGAGGCAAGGCACAGATGGACACTTGTGCTCACAGAGAGGGCAAGGGGCTTATGCTAGTTTTATAGAGCATGGGTAACAGGCAATATTAGGATTTGAACCCAGTTGTGTCCCATACCTGGGCCAGGCTCTGTGGCTTACCGAATGGCGTCAATTCACAACTGCATGTGGAGAAATGAAAACACAGAAAGTGTGTAACTGTGCATTTGAGCAATGAGAAATTTAGCATAATATATAGCAAAGCCTTTTCGTTACTGAAGTAAGACAAGACCAGTGACTTGTACTATGACTCCATTTGGATCCTAAGGACCAGAGATGGGAAAGTTCTCTCTATGAGATTAGCACTGGGAAATTCCACAAACCATTTATTCCTTTCTCCATCCCTCCCCTAACTCATTGTTATAAACATTTATTGAACATTTTGTTTGTGTCAAGCACTGTGTTTAGTGCTAGTAGGTAAGATACAAGCAAGGGCAGGACAGGCCCTTGCAGAGTCCATCATAGTCTACAGGAAGAAACTGGCAACAGATACGACTTACTCCAAATACATAGTGAAGTACAATTCATGTCATGAGAGAATAAAATGCTTCAGTAGTCTAGAGGAAGATTCAGATTTGTTCAGGGTATGTGGGATGATTTCATGCTGTTTGAGATTGACCTACAAATGCTAAGCAGGGTTTAAAGACATAGGAAATGGGTGGGGGGAGGGGTAGGCTGCCAGGAAAAGAGAAGAGCGTGACGCAGACACAAAGGTAAGACGCCAGATACATTAGATAATTCTATTTCGATGGAGCTGGGACTGGATATGAGACAGGAAAGATAAAATGAGAAGATATGCTTTGGGCTGCATAATGGTAAGCTTTGAATACTGTGGGACCCCCCCACCCCCAGCTTCCATCCTTCTCTGAAGCCAGCAACAGTGAATGCCCAAGGAAAGGTTTGGAGAAGGCATAAAGGATGGATGGTATTCCCAGGGATGCGAAGGTCAAGAAAGAGGAGTGATGGCTACATGAGCTCCAGAAAGGGGTAAGCCACACTGAGTCTCCTTGGCAGGGTGGGTAATAACGGCAAACCACTTTCACAGCAAAGCCTTAACTTGGTTCACTGAAATTTTGCCTCATTACCTTCTCTTGCCCAGTGCAACTTTACTTGTGCTAGACTTTGAACCCGGAGTGTCTTCCTCAGTTCCTCTCCCTTCAAGCCTGCTTCTTCGGAATGCTGATTTTTTTTTTTTGAAGGGTCCTCTCTGCCTTTTGCTTGAATGGTGCTCAGCTCCTCCATTGTGACACCACTGATCTCTGTTTCTGCTCCGTCTCTTTCCTGGCTCCTCCTTAGATCATGCGTTTAGAGTTGGTGTTCCTCGGAGTTAAGTCTTTGGTCCTCTTCTTGGAGTGGAATTTAAAATGTCACTCCTGAGCAAAATGGTCTATGTCCATGGTTGCAACTACCATGCCACTTGCCTCTAAATCTTCATCTCCTCTCTTTTGAGTCCCAGACCTACACATTCAGTCAACTATTAGACATCTCTACTTTGATGTTTCACAGATAGCTCCAACTCAAAGTCTCTTCTACCATTCCAGAAGAAATAATTTTACCACACAAAATAGGGTTTTCCACCTAATCTACCACAATATACTTTATCATTCAATCAACTGGCAAATCCTGATTTTCTACTACTTTTATATTGGCTGAATATGTCTGCTTTTCTTCATCACCACCAGTGATATCTCATCTGGATTCCTAAAATAACTATCTAATTTCCTTGACCCCAAATCATGTGCCACAATTCTACTGCAAGCCCTGAGTCTATAATCTTCTCAAATACCCCCTCTTCCAAAAAGCATTTCCTGACCCCTCTCAGCCAGCGCTCTGTTCACACAGATCATGCACAGGAAATTCTGGAATTAACTTGAAACCTACAGGCAAGGAACATCAGAAATGCTGCTCTTGTCCCCTATTGCTGTGAGTAGAAGTGAGAGCAAGGGAAATAAGTGCTTCCAGAAATGTCCTCCAGGTGAACACTGTTTTGGGAGACTTCTGGACCACATGTGTGCCAAGGGCTCAGGGGCTCAGGTTTGGGAACAGGCTTCGGGGGAGCAACCAGTGCTGAATAGTCTGTGCTAATCCACCTCGAAAGACTGTGAACTTTCAAATTTTACCCTTTTTCTTCGGCTTGCTCACCAAAGATGTGACCCACTGCTGTAGGGATTTGGGAAATAAAATGCATCATTAATCAAAAATTACTCTTCCCCAAAATAAAATATTAGCTCTGTTGGTTACTTAATTGCATTATCAGAATGAACAGCTCATCCTCTTTTACAAGGGCTTTAAACCCTGATCGCCTAATAAGTGCAGGAATTATAGTTAATCTAGCTCAAAATTTAATTATGATGAGTCATACATCAGAAAGCAAAGCACACAGGGGCAAAACCTTGGTGAAGTCATGTCCAACTGACCTTGACCCCAGGCCTACTGGCTCTTTTTTTCTAAGTGGGATATTGGAAATCCTTTCTGTTTGTGAGCTAGCAGGGCATCCAAACAAGGCCCACCACAGTCTACCTCTGAGGTCTTACAGGAAAGCCTGCCTTAATCAAATCTTACCATGAGAAAGCCCAGAAGCAATTCTTCAGGACTCTGCTTTTCCACATCTTGTCAGAGTATTATGCAGTTAGGTTTGAAGAACAGACTACAGTGCACCCAGGCTGGGACAGGGTATTGCAGAATTGTGTGAGACATTCAGAATTTGAAGAATGCTTCTAAATATAGTTTTGGAGATTCTCAAGGTTGACAGGGACCTCAAAGGTCAACAGTTTCTCCCTGTGATATGTCTTTGTGTCCTCAAATTCTCCCACTGCTCGCAGAATTGAAGACAATCTTCTAGGTGTTTTCTGAGTAAAAAACGATCATCAGCCTTCATTTGGAATTTTCCACTTCTAATAATGTAGTTTAAGAAGTTATTATCTCTCTGTGCAGTTACTGGCACCTAAATTATTTTCTTACTGGTTGCTCTAATTATTTACTTTTATACATATGAGGGTTGGACTCAATTGCATCGCTTTTCACTAATGCCTGCTAAATTATATCTTTTATATTTAACCCATTATTCCAGCTCGTCTTAACTTTGGGGACTATACTTCCTGCCTTCCAAAATAGCTGCTGCCTTTTCTTGTTTCTTGTCATCTGTACTGTTGAAAACTAATCCTTTCTTTTCGCTTGTTTAGAAGTCATTTATATTTTTTCTTCGCCACTTCAAGGGATATCGAGTTCTACATATTTATTTACTGGTAAGAGTATTTGAAGGACCACTCATTTGTCCTTATCTTTCTGTCAAGCTCTAAATTGACTTTCTTTTCTTAGTATTTTGGAGCTTGAGGAAAAAAGTTTTGCTCTAAACCTTCCATAATGATAAAGCATATATGTCATGGTCCCCTCTCCTCCAATTTGGTTATCTATTGCTGTGTAACAAATCATTCAAAATGTCATGGCCTAAAATAACAACAATTTTATTTTAGTCACAATTTCATGCGTCAAAAATTTGGAAAGTCTTAAACAAGTGGTTTGCCTCTGATCCTTGTAGAGTCAGCTGGAGAGGCAGGGATGGACATTTCATTCTCAATGTAGTTGTTTTTTCACCTGCAAGTTTATTATCTCAAATTCAGGCACCTTGAGGTCTCTCTCTCTCTCTCTCTCTCTCTCTCTCTCTCTCTCTCTCTCTCTCTCTCTCCCCCCTTTCTCTCTTGCTTCATGACATCTCATCATCCAGGGTCCTTACATATCACCTAAGCTTGTCAACCGTTGGTGGTCTCAGGTCAGTAACGTGTTGGATGGAAATCAATAAACAGAAAGCAGAAATTGCCATACTAATTAGGAGCCATTCTAAGAACTGTTACAGCATTTATATTGTATTTTATTGTCCAAAGCGGCCACAAGTTCCACCGAGATTCAAAGAGGTAAAAATATAGATTAGCCCTTGATAGTGGGGTGGCTTTGCATAACAGCATGCAGAATATAGGACATCATTGTAACTATCTTTTGAAAACACAAAATTCCCTATTTTCTACAGATTTCTACACTTAAAAGTTTCATTCTCTAAAATATATGTGGAAAAAGTGGACCAAAAAATAAATGAACTTCGAGAAAGGAAGATTCAAGAAATTGAGGTCTTTATCTTGATGATAGTATCATGTGAATGAAGGATGTGAATTCATAAAAATCTGGATTGAATCCTGTAATACCTGCCACCGATTTTATAACCATGGAAAAATACAGTATACACCAATAAGCATTTATTAAGCATTTTTCAAAGGTTAAGCACCATGCTAGAAATGAAGGAATACAAAAATGATTAAAATAATAATTAAAGCTTAACGGAGATCAAAATATAGTAAGAAACTGTTCCATGAACAAATATTTGCAACAGAATGTAATAAATGTTATAATATCATGTACCATGTACTTTGGTGGCTCAGAGAAAGGAGTTGTTTCCCTGACTGGCTCACAGAAAATGAATCCTTGAGCCAGTATTGAAAGGGCATGTTGAAGTCTGTCCTATTGAAAGGAAAAGGATATTTTAAGCAGAAAGAACATACTAAGCGAAGACATAGAGGTGTAAAATAATACAGCTTCTTCAAGGAACACCAAGTTGTCCAACAAAGATTATGTGTATAGAGGAGATATAAAATTATACAGGACTGAAGTACACGAAGATTCGTGGGAGTCTTTGCATCCTGTGTGAAGAACTTGGAACTGTATCTTGTCAGTCGTAGGGAAACTGAAGAGTAAGATGATCAGATTTATAAAGGCAGAGAGACTATTACAATAATGATAAAAGAAAGATCCACAGCTTGAGTCAATGCAGGGACGGTTTTAAGAAAGAAAACAGGAACCATCTGAGTGATGTCAAGATACTGGGATTGGTGAAAAGGCAAGATCTTGAATGAGAACCATGTTTTGTGTTTTGGGGACCAATTATCTTACGTTGCCCCTACTGTGATAAAACACACAGGAGGAGATAATAGTTCCTGTATGAGCTGAAGGGCCTTGGGGTCGGTCTGCCAAAAATGTCATACAGACTGTCAGAAGCACTGGAATGCTGAATGGTCTGGGCTAAAAGTAACAATGTTTAGTAGTGATGAGAACAGAAACAGTAACTAACATCCTGGAAGTAGATGAGTGTGCAGACCACAAAGGAAAGACCCTGGAGGAATATCAGTGTGTAAGGAATAAATGAAGAAAGGGAAAACTGCAGAGAAAAGATTATTGCATTTGATGACATATCATTAGAAACTGTTGAGAATTAAAGTCAAAGGAAAAGATGAAAAATATTAGCATAGTATTAGAGATCTGTGAAGACAATTTTAATCTACCTAATGGACATGTATCTAGAGGCCTCAAACAAGAAAGGAGGACAGAAAAATATTGAAAGGAAATAACTGAATACATTACAAATTAGGTAAAAATTAGGGCCCAACAAATCTAAGAATCTCGAACAATCTCAAGACAAAAAAAAAAAAAAAGAATGAAAACAGACACCAGAACACAACATAGTTTGCGGGGGGGAGGGGAACTGGGGATGGAACTCAGGGCCTTGCACTTGCTAGGCAAGCACTCTAACCACTGAGCTAAATCCCCAACCCTGCAACATAATTTTAATTGCTTAAAATTAGTGATAAAATTTAGACATGGTGACCCACACCTGTAATCCCAGAATAATGGGAGGGTAAAATAGAAGGATTTTGAGCCCAGCCTAAACAATTTAGTGACTCAGCAAGACCCAGTCTCAAAATAAAAATAAATAAATAAAAGGGCTGGGGATGTAGCTCAGTGCCCTGGCTTCAAACCCCAGTACCACAAAAAAGTGATGGTAAAGATAAAATTTTAGGGGTTGGGGATTTAGCTTGGTGGTTAGAGTACTTGCCTTGCAAGCACAAGGCCCTGAGTTCAATCCCCAGCACAAAAAAAAAAAAAAAAAAGAAAAAGATAAAATTTTAAAACAAGCCAGTGCAGGGGTAGAGAAATGATAGAATGCATTGCATAAAAAGAAACAAATATTAAAAAGACAGCAGATTCCTCTTTGGAAACAATGCGAATAAAGATATCAGAAAAATATCTTTAAAAGCGCTGAAAGAAAAACTGTTAACAGGAAAGCTAGACTACTTATACAGGGTATGATTGAAAATACAGTATATGTTTAAATTTTTTAAAAATTATTATAGTAAAAAAATTATTATAGTAAAAGACACGTTGCTATTAATGCACCTCAAAATACTGCTTCTCACTTCAGACATACTTATCCCATCATTCTCGCCACTTTCTGAAGCAGTTCTGGCAGCCCTCTTTCTTGAGGGTCTTTCGTTATGTTGTTGTGGCTGACTTGACATCTTGAATCCATTCAAACCATTTACCTTTCATGGTCATTTTGGCTTTGGGAAAAATCCAGAAATCGCATGGTGCCAGATCCAGTGAATAAGGTGAATGAGGACACACCATAATTTTTTTACAACATCCTTTTCCGTTGGATGGCACTCAGCAGTGTATCTTTTACAGTAATAGCAATGTGTCCTTTACTGTAATAAATTTTTAAAATCTAAACATTCTCCATGTATTTTAATCATATCTCATACCAATTCATTAAAAGTAGATTTCAGACCAATAAATGTCATTTCCCAGTGTTAAAAGGGTCAATTTATCAAACAATATATAACAGTCTTGCATATTGTTCATCTAATAACAGAGTTTCAGAAATACTTGATGTAATAATTGATAAAGCTTAGAAAACTCCATGACTACAGTTAGAGATTTCAATACTTCTCTTAACAGTTGATAAAAGCCAATGAGATTAGAGAAGGCTAAAAAAGCATTTTCAATGAAATTGACCTAAATAACATGTACAGAACATTTCATATCTAAGTAAGAGAATAAATATTTTTTCAAGGACATATGGAATATTTACCATGTCAGACCATATTCTAGCTCATACAAAAGCTTGAATGGCTTTTTAAAATATTAAAGTCATACTAATACATTCTCTGACAAAAAATAGAAATGAATTAGAAATAAACAACAGAAAAATAACTAAAAGCCTCCTGATGCTTTAAAAAAAATCCTATACAATACATTTAAAAAACTCATGGGTCAAATAGGAAATCAAAAGAAACACTGAAAATATTTCAAAATTAAATAAAACAATAAGACATCAAATTTTGCATATAGCAGCCTACAGGGTAGTTTATAACATGAAAGATTATATCAAAAAGAAGAAAGGTTTCTGTCTTAGTTACTTTTCTCTCATTGCTGAGATAAAATACCCGACACCCAAAATTAGGGGACGAAAGATTTATTTAGTTCACAGTTTGTAGAGGTTTCAGTCCACAGTCATCACCTGGGTCTGAGGCAGGGCGGCACAGCAGACAGGCAGAAAGCAGCAAGGCAAGCAAAGGGATGAGCAAGGGGCCTAACCAGCTTCTTCCTGTACCTTATATCTTATTCAGGCTGCTAGGATTAAGGCGGTGCTAAACCAATCAGCAGAGCGATTTCATGGTGACACGCCCTTAATCCCAGCATCACCCACTCAAGACTCAGCCACCTCTGAAAAAGCCCCACCTATGACTGCATGAGGCTTTGAGGGGACATTTAGGCACAAACCACGACAGTCTCATATCACTATTCTAAAGTTCCATCTTAAAAAATATAAAGTAAAAGTAATTTAAGCCCAAAGTAAATATAAGGAAGGAAATAACAAAGATAAAGGCAGAAATCAATGAAATATAAAACAGAAAAACAATACAGAAAATCAATGAAACCTAAAGCTAGTTATTTGAGTAGATCGAAAAAATTGATAGATTTCTAATCAGACTGCTCAAGACACACAACTAAGACACCACTACAAATTGTATAGACAATAAAGGCTAATAAAATTTAAATAATTTATACTTAGTGTTTTTCACACAAGAGAAACAATGCAATATTTAACTTAATGTGTCTGATTTATTTCACTTAAGATTGTGGTCTCAGGGTGTACCTATTTACCTAAAAATGCTTCAAATTTACCCTTGTTTAGGGCAGAGTAGTATTCCATTGTATATAAATACCACTTTTTTAAATCCATTTGTCTGTTGATAGGCATATAAGCTGTTCCCAAGATTTAGCTATTAGAAATTGTGCTGCTATAAACGTGGGTATGTAGAGGATAGATACTAGTAGGTAGGAGGAACTTTCTCAAATGAGAAAGAGAACAAGAGATGAAGGACCAGGGAGGGAAGAAAAGGAAAAAGCATTTAAAGGAAAAAAATTGAAGGAAAATAATGGGAATAGAGCTTTCACAAATGGAGAGGGAAGAAGGACTGGAGGGAGGGGAAGGGAAGGAAGGGGACAAAAAAAGACTTAAGATGCACTATGTCCATGTATAAATTTCCCATGATGAATGTGATCATTATGTACTGCCAACATACACTTATAAAATACTAAAATAATTTTAGACCAATAATGTCAAGAACTTAAAAGAAATGCATGAATTTCTTAGAAGGCATAAACTACCAGAGCTCACTGGAGAAGAAAAAGATACCTTAAATTTCCCAATATATATTTAAGACATTGAATTTGTTGTTTAAAAGCTTTCCACAACAAAAATTCTAGACCCGGATGGATGGCTTTTCTGATAAATTCTACCAAATATTGCAGAAAGAAATAATACCAGTTTTATACAGACATTTCCAGAAATTCAGGAGATGAAGGAATATTTTATAATTCAGTCTATCAGCCAATATTACCTCCAGACCAAAACCAGTCAGAATCATTTCAAGTAAAGAAAGCTATAGACCAAAATCTCTTTCAAATATACACACAAAAATTCTTAGGAAATTTTAGAAAATCGAGCCCAGTAATGCACTTGAAAGATGTGACATCATAGCTTAAAATTACACCATTACATATTGCATCACAATGCAAAGTTGGGTTACTATTTGAAATAAATTCATGTATTTCATCATATTAACAAACTAAAGAGGAAAATGCATATGATCATCTTAGTACATGCAGGAAAATGCATTCCACAAAATTCATTATCCATTCTCGATGTAAAAAAAAAAATCCATGCAAAGCTGTCACAGAAGAATACACCCTCAAACCTGGAAACGGCATCTATGGAAATCTGACAACTCATAAAACTGCATATTGAGTATTGAAAGACTATTTTCCCTCAGATCAGGAATAAGGCAAGAATGTCCACTATCACCCCTCCAATTCAATATTTTACTGACAACTGTATTCGATGTGAAAAGTGAATAAAAGAATACAGATTGAAAAATGAAGAGATCTTATTCCCACACTGCAGGATCATTTCTGTAGAAAATTGTAAGTGTTCTAAAAAACAAAAAGGGAGAAAACCTAGTATAAGTAATAAGTGAGTTCAGCAAGGTTGTAAAATACAAGGTCAATATTCAAAAATCAATTATTGGGGACCTGGGGATTTAGCTCAGTGGTTAGAGTGCTTGCCTAGGAAGCGCAAGACCGTGAGTTTGATCCTTGGCACACACACAAAAAAAATCAATTATTGGATCCTAGCAACAAACAAAAGGAAATTGAAAATTTAAAAACAGTATTTCCAATAGCTTCAAATAATATAAAATACTTAAGAATAAATTTGACAAATGATGTAAAAAATATGTATACAATATTTCTGAAAGAAATTCTGAAGACCTAACTAAGTGGAGAGATTTATTAGTTGTTTATAGATCAGATGGCCCAATATTGTTAAAATATCAGTTTTCTCCAAATTGATCTGTAGAATCATAATAATCCCATTCAAAATTCCAGCAGACACCTCTGTAAATATTGACAAACTGATTCTAAACATTTAAAAGGAATTCAAAGGACCTACATGTGCCAAAAACAATTATAACAAAGAACAAGTAACCAACTACCTGATTTGAAGGCTTATTATAAAGGGTTAATAAATACCACAGTAAAGTATCGGTGTAATGACAGACACATATAACAATGGAGCAAAGTAGAAAGCACTTATCTCACCCTATTTACAAAAGTTAACTCAAAATGGACCAGAGACCTAAAAGTAAGAGATAAAAATAGAGATAAACTTCTAGCAAAACACATAATAGAAATTCTCAGTGGCCTGGCATTTGGAAAAGTTTTTCTAAATAGGGTAGAGTAAATGGGAAGTAAAAAAGCAAAATGGATAATTGGATTTCATTAAAATTAAGCTTTTGTTCCCCCACAAAATACTGTCCTAAAATAAATAGGTTAGTCACAGGCTGGGAGAAAATATTTGAAAGTCACATATCTGATAAAGGACTTGTATCCAGAATACTTAAACAATTATTAAAACTCAGTAATAGGAGCAGGACACGATGGTGCACATCTGTAATTCCAGTACTATGGGAGGCTGAGGAATGAGGATCACAAATGAGTGCTGGTCTGGACAACGCCACAACCCAGTGAGACCGTGTTTCAAAAAGGGGGTAGGGGAGCTAAGGATGTAGCTCGATGCAAACCCCTAGCTCAATCCCCAGTACCACAAGAAAGCTCCTCAATAATAAGATAGCAAATAACAAAACAAGAAATGGACAAAAGATTAGAACAGAAGCTTCACAAAAGAAATACAGAGGGCAGATATGCACATGAAAAGATGCTGGACATCACTAGTCATTAAAGAAGTGTAAATCAAAACCACAACAAGATATCACTGTACACTCACTAAAAGGTCTGAATTGCAAAACATACTAAAGTTGCTGAGGATGTGGAACAACTGAACCTTTCCCTTATTTCTGATGGAAATATAAAATGGTACAGCCATTTTTAAAACAGTCTAGCCATTTAAAAAAATTAAACATATATCTATCTACCTTACAACCGACTAATTTCTCTCCTAGGTATTTATTCCAAAGAAAAGAAAGCGTAGACCCATACAATAACCCGCAAGTATTCACTGCAGCTTTATTAAAAATATGCCCAAACTTTAAACAGCCCAAATATTCAGACAGGTGAATGGATAAATAAATTGTGGCATGTTTGTACAATGGAATGTTACTCAGCAATTTAAAAGAGCTAACTGTTGATGCATGCACAATATGGATGAGTCTCAAAATAATTATTTGAATGAAATAAGCTAGGCAAAAAGAGTACATACTGTCTGAATCCATTGATATAAAATTCTAGAAAATGCAAATTAATCTATGGTGACAAAAACAAATCAATGGTTGCTTAGAGACAGTGTGAGGGAAGTTTAGTATACAAAGGGGTACCTTGAAACTTTTTTTGGTGTAAAGATATACATCGCCTTGGCTGTGGTGGTAGTTTCATGAGTATATGTGTCAAAAATCATATATATACATATATGTATATATATAAACATGTGTCATTTATTTTATGCCTGTAATAAAAAATAAGCTGTAATAAAAAATAAGCTGTAACAAAAAAGCTGTAATAAAAAATAAGACTAGGACTAAAGAATAATTGTGGTGAGTACACAGTAATAGAGTGGTATAATTGACAGCCAGATTACACTGGCTGAGAAGAGACTAACAAGTAAGGGAGCAGAGATTGAGTATAGACCACTGATTTTTAAAAATTTAAAAGATTGAGCCAATTTTAAGAGTAGATGAAGATGGTAACAACATTGAGAAAAGATTTGTGAAGGAGAAAGACAATTGAACACTTGGATCACCTGAAGTAAAGGAAATAGTAGGGAGGGAAGAAATAAAGATTTAAAAAAGAAAACTTATACTAGTATAAGAAAGGTTATAGGTGCGACAGT
Source organism: Hystrix cristata (assembly GCA_004026905.1). NCBI lineage: Eukaryota > Metazoa > Chordata > Mammalia > Rodentia > Hystricidae > Hystrix > Hystrix cristata. The sequence goes on along the minus strand of PVJO010003941.1, from coordinate 35,758 downwards.
GGAGTGGTAAGGTTAGATAAGGGGGATACAGAAGAAGAATGAAGAGACTAGAAGATGAGGGAGGGCCGGTTCTTCTGAAACCAAAGAAGGAATATATAGCGAGAGCTGGGAAAACTTAAAAGATGCTTGTAGATTTTCAGGACAAGGAGTTGAAGGTGGCGTCAGTGTCTGCTGGGCAGTAAGAATCTAAGCAATTATTGGGGTGTTAAGAGAAGGTAGACTGAAAGGGGCTGTTATTCAGTGGAGTGATAAACTTGGAATACACTGGGTGGGGACAGAAGAGATGACTTGGGGCATAGGAGGGATAGCCAAATGGCCCGAGGAACCAGTTGAAGCTGGAAATTCTGACTGTTAGAAGCATTAGCTAGGGGAGGGTGCTGCTCCTTTCTCCCACAGTGATCATCATGGGATTGGAGGAATCAGATGTTTAGGGGTACATAAAGCTGAGGCTAAATAGGGTAGATAAAGTATTTGGAGTGCACGGGGATGGAGATGCAGTCCATTCTCAATATGTCCCAGTATCCTGGCTGGATAAGGGAAGAAGTGAAGAGAAAAAAGAAGGGCTTGGGGCACTAGACCCCTCAGAGAGGCCAACGAGCAGATGATATGGGAGCCAGCCATTACCGAGAGATTTGGGGCCCAGTGGGATGTCAGAGTTGAGTTGTTTAGAAGTGAAGCCATGCCCAGTGATGCCAAGTGACTGGGGGTGATTGAGGTGCTGAGAAATAAAAGGGCAGAGAGGTGCAAGGTCATGGTGCACGGGACGGGTCTTCTGTGTTTCCCAGGCAGAGAAGATTTGGAGAGTCTAGGAAGCCTGTGAGCTGAGATCCTTAGAGTAAGGGGAGGAGTGACCAAGAGTTCAGGAAATGACCATCACAAGGGTGGTAGACAGGAGTACAACAGGTGCTCTACTACACCTAACACGGGCTTCATGCCCTCATACCTTGTGGGGAAAAAAAAATCTATTGAGAAGACCTGCCCTAATTTGATTAAACTGGGGGAGGGAGCAATGTTTTTCAGTGCAACGGACTCTGTTTTTCTCTCACGCTAGTTTTTGGGACGTGCTGCTTTCAACGTTGGGCTCCTTGCAGCTCAGTGGCAGAATGTGTATGTGTGCCTGCGTGGGGAGAGTCATTGGGGTGACTTCTCCCTGACACAAGGTTGCCTCTGCGTGGGAGACCAAGAAGAGTCACTTTACGTTCCCTCGGTTCCTATTTAGAAAAATCTTTCTCCCCCTGGCCTCTCAATCTAATTTCCGAGTTTTCAGCCCATCAATACAGTCTCTACTCTCATTCTTCTTAACCAGAACTATTTTTCTCCATCCTTATCCCCCTGTCAGAAGAACTTTCTCTCTACCCTGAGTAACCTCTTATTTTCAACTGCATCCCCTTCCCTTCACTTCTACTCCTAATTGCCTTTCTTTCTAACTTTCCCCTACTTCCCAGTAGTATCCACAATGCACATCATTCATCCGCCCTTTTGAGCTAGCTGCTCTAGGACTGAAGTTTGAGAAGCTCCTTGGAGAGATTGTTTTCCCACTTACACACAACACTCAACCACTGTGGTGTTTGGGGAAAAAATTGTACCCCCACTGCACAAATCATTCTCGTTCTCAAAATAAAGTAAGGCTTGATTTTTCTAATTCCAACCCTCATTTCTATTGAGCTCATCTTGACTCCACACATACCTCCGGATGTTTCCGAGGTAGATGCAGAGATTTCTTCATCTGTAGAGTAAAAACCATTACAATAAAAGACTACATCTTAAAGGGCAGAATGCTTCATCATACGTTTATAAGAACTAGTATTAAAATACAATAATAGTGTATTTAAATTTATAAATATTTTCTCATTACCCTCAAAATTCATAGATTTAACTTAGTTTTGTTCCTTAATTCGTAGCACACAATCTTCATTACTGGGACTCTCGTTTTTATTTGTTTTCCAGTCATTTCTTTCTTTTGTAGGGGACTGAACCCAGCGCATTCACATTGGCTGAGTTGTCCAGGCTGGGCTTGAACTCAGAGTTCTCCTGCTTCAGCCTCCCAGAGTGTGTCACTAGTTTTTGTTTTTTTTTTTAACCAAGAACATGTATTGATACATTGTATACATAGAGATCGCATTCATCGTGGTTATTTTGTATCTGTACATGATGTATCTTGGTTTTCCCCCCTTTCCCCACCCCTCCCTTCTGCTCCCCCTTCCCTATTTACAGCGGGTTTATTTGTATTTTCCCATTTTTTCCCTTTCCTCTTTCTTTCCTTTTTCCCTTCTTTCTTTTCCCCCTTCCCCCTTTCTGGTTCTCCTCTCTTTTCAATTTTATCTTCATTTCATGTAATATCTATTAAAACCTCTCCAACCTTATTTACCCTTATAGTTACTCATATCAGAGAAACAATTCGATGTGTATTCATGTGTGTCTGATTTATTTTGCTTAAGAGTATGTTCTCAAGGTACATCCATTCACCTACAAATGTCTCTAGCTTATCCTTTTTATGGCAGAGTAGTACTCCACTGTGTGGAAAAACTACATCTTCTTTAGCCATTCATTAGTTGTTGGGCATTTAGGTTGTTTCCAAGACTTAGCTATTATAAATTGTGTTGCTATGAACATGGTTGTGCATATATTGCTATGGTATGATGATTTTAATTCTCCTGGGAAGATGCCCAGTAGAGGAATAGCTGGATCAAATGGAACCTCTAGTTGTAGTTTCTTGAGAAATCATACTGATTTCCACAGTGGCTGGACCAATCTACATTCCCACCAACAGTGGAGGAGGGTTCCTTTTCACCCACAGCCCTGCCACCATTTGTTATTGGCTGATCTTTTCATGATTGCTGTCCTTTCTGGAGTGAGATAGAATCTTAATGTTGTTTTGATCTGCATCTCTCGAATGACCAATGATGTTGAACACTTTTTCATGTATTTATTTGCCATTTTTATTTCTCCATCTGAGAAATGTTTATTCATTTCAGATACCCATTTTTGGATTGGGTCTTTGCATTTGGGAGGTTTGATGTTTTTGAGTTCATTGTATATTCTAAATGTCACACCTTTGTCTGAGGGACAGCTGGCAAAAATTTTTTCCCAGTCTGTGGGTTTTTGCCCTGCTTTATTGGTGATTTCTTTTGCTGTGCAAAAGCTTTTTAATAGGATGTAGTCCCAAGCACTGACTCTTTGTATTATTTCCTGTGCAGTCTGGGTTTTGTTCATAATTTTTTTCCCTACCCCCATGTCTTCGAGAGTTCTTCCTATTTTATTCTCCAGTAGATTTAGTGTTTCTGCTTTTATGTTTAGATCTTTGACCCACTTCGATTTTAGTTTAGTGCATCGTAAGAGACATGTATCTAGTTTCAGTTTTCAGCATGTGGCAAGCCAATTTTTCCAGCACCATTTGTTAAAGAGACTGTCTTTCTTCCAGTGAGGGTGTTTGGCTCCTTTGTCGAAGACAAGGTATTTGAGTATGTTTAGAGTTGTTTCTGTGTCTTCTAATCTGTTCCACTGATCTTCAGGTCTGTCTTCGTGCCAGTATCATACTTTTTTTAATCACCATAGCTTTATAGTATAGTTTCAGGACGAGACTAGCTTTTTATTTTAAATAATTTTATTTTTTGTCTTCACTCTCCGTCTCCAATCCGTTTTGTCTTCTGCCCCCATAGATATCCATCCTAATGTATTTAATATCTTTTTGATCAATCACTCCAATATTTATTTAGATACATATGATATGAAAATTTTATAGGTTTCTACATAAATTGTATTATCCTATGAAACTTCCCTTATTACTCTTTTATTCAACATTATGTGTTTTAAAGTAACTATTCATATTGGTGTAGGTGCCTTGTCATGAACTGAATGCTTGTCCTGCTCAAACTCAAATGTTGAAGCCCTACTGGCTTCACATGTAGAAGCTTCAAACTGACTCAATCAAGTCTGGTACTGAAGTTCATGGTGTTGCTGTAAGAAATACCCAAAACTGTAGAAGCAACTTTGAAATTGGGCAATGGATAGAAGTCTGAAATGGTTTTGGGGTGTATTCTAGAAATACAGACATTAAAGGCAATTCTGGTTAATCTCGAATGGAGATAAGGAACATGTACTGGGAACTGTAGAAGAGACAGTCATTGCTAGAAAGTGGCAAAGAACTTGACCAAACTGTGTGCTGGTGTTTTGTAGAAGGTAGACCTCGTAAGCACGCATTGAATACTCACTTCAGGACATTTCTAAGAAGTATATGTTGAAGGACAGGCTTTGTTCTTCCTGACTGTCTAGAGCAAAATGTGAAAAGAGAGATGTGACTTGAAGGAATTGTTAAGCAAAAGGGAACCAGGGCTTGGAGATTTGGGAAATTCTCAGGCTATCCATATTGCAAAAATAAGACAACTTGTTCTGAAGAGAATACAGAGGGTGTACGTGAATCATGATAAAAGACCATGAGTGGCACTCGTGGGCCTAATCAGCCTTGTCAGTAATTGAGATGCAGTTACGCCAGCAGACACCCTGTCAGTTTGGGCTAAAGGAAACAGAATGCAGATTGGAATGAAGGAAGGCTGTCAGGCTTCTTGGATATTACAGGGTGGGACCATACAGCTACCCAACTGCAAACATACCTAATTCTACAAAGCGAGGGATGACTGAGCACAAAAGCAATTCAGAGATCATCACTGCTGCCTCCTCAATTTCAGAAGGTGTTGCTGGTGCCTCAGTCTCCTCGGCACAGATGTCTTATCCCCCAAAGCCCCGGGACTGAGACTGCCCTGCCAAAACTTAGGGCACAGGGTGCCTGAGGCTTTGGACACAAGACCCTCACCCTAGCGGGCCCTTTGGGCCACTGTCCCTACCAGGCAGGACGCTGGGGGTGAATCACCACCTCAGGGAGTCCAGAGGGCCGAGAGCTCCAAACCAATGAGGATTGTTGGTGGGGGGGAGAGGAGGGAAAGGGGGTGAGAAAAGGAATCAGGATGTGTTATGCGCATGTACCAACTCCACACAAAGAATGTAAACATTATGTATTGCAAACATGTACTATTAAAAATAAGTAAGTAAATAAATAAATATTTAATACTTCACTAAGTTTTGAACTTGCTTGGGCCCAATCACCTCTTCCTTCCTATTTCTTCCCTTAGAATGGGAATCCCTACCCCATACTAGTCCCACCACTGTATTTTGGAAGTGCATAGCCATGAGTTTCTGGTTTCATAGGTTTATAGGTGGAGAGAAATTAGCCTCAGTATGAATTGTGCTCAAAATTTCACTCATATCTAATTTATTTTCTTTTTTATTAGTACATGTTTTATTAGCACATGTTTATTGGTACATTTACTTTTTTATTAGTACGATTACATTATATATCTTAATTCCCTTTTTCAATCCCTTTCTCTCTCCTCCCTACCCATCTCCCTCCATCTCTTGATCCCCCTCCAATTTGAGAAAGTTCTATCTACTTATTTCCTGCCCTTTGTCTTTTAATTTGCTCTTTATTTATATTTTGGGTTTCTCATATAAGAGAAACCAGGTAATATTTAATCTGTGTGTCTGATTTGTTTCACTTAATATTGTGGTCTCAAGGTGCATCCATTTTCCTACAAATGACTCAAGTTTATCTTTATTTATGGCAGAGTAGTACTCCACTGTGTGTAAATACCACATTTTCTTTATCAATTCATCTGTTGATGGACATATAGGCTGCTTCCAAGATTCAGCTGTTATGTATTGTGCATCTGTGATCATGGCTATGCAGAGATCGCTGTAATTTAGATGAAACTTTGAACTTAAGACTCTAGAGTTGATGACAGAATGAGTTAAAACTCTTGGGGCTGTTAGGATGAAATTAATGTATTTTGCATATGAGAAGGGCATGAATTTGGAAGATATTGGGCAAAGTGTTATGGACTGAATGTTCATGTCCCTCAAAACTCCTAAATTGAAGTCCTAAGCCCCAATATCACAGTAGTTGGAGAAGAATTGGAGAGGGGCCTTTGGGAAGTAATAGGGTGAGATGAGTCATGAGGATGGAGCCCACATGATGGATTAGTGCTCTAACTAGAAAAAAGACATCACAGAAACAGAACTATGTTGGCATCCTGATCTTGGACTTCTGGCTTTCAGAACTGTGAGAAAGTTTGTTTCTATTGTTTAAACTACCCAGATCATGGTATTTTGCTATGGCAGGCAGGACTGACCAAGACATGTATCTAGAGTTCTAACATTCCATAGTGTTCTTAGCACGTGCACCTGTTACATTTTACTTAGAAATCCCCTAGTGATGGATACCTAGATTGCTTTCATTGCTATCACAATCAATGATTCTTAAATATCATAGCAAAGATTCTTAATGGATTAGTTCCAGGATTATAAACTCATTCATAAAATTTATGCATAGTTAATTTCGTTAAGCCTCTCCAGATTGCTCTCCAGATTTTCTCTACCCATTTACACTGCAGCCAGCAGTACATAAGAATATTTGATTGTCCATATCACTGCCTCATAATATTATCTAACTTTCTAATTTTGCCATCTGAATGTGTGTTAAGCAGTATCTCCTGTGTTTTCTAATTTGTACTCATGAATATTACTGAAATTGGCCACATTTTTGCAGATACAGATGTCCTATTCTGTGATATACTGGTTCAAATATTTTTCTCATTTTCTACTAAGTAGATTTTTTAATTTGTAGATATTTGAAATATTTATGTCTTATATGTCACTAGTAGCTCTATCTCAATTGAAAATGGGTTGAAAACAGATTAACATAAAAATTCAGAGAAATAAAGCAGATAAATAAAACCAAAAGAGTGATGGAAAAACACGTAGAGAAAGGAAAAACAAAAGGTGAAAAAGTTACCTCTATCTAATGTAGCTCTGAGTTTCCTGGCAGGCAAAATGAAAATAAAAAAATGATTCATTTATTCGACATATGTTTTATGTTGAAGCTTTAAGGTTTCAATTTTTCCTGGTTCCTTGGCTGAATCTGAAGATAGAAAATAAATATGTTTTTGAGAAAATAATCTAGCTAAATCAAGTCCTAAAAATACAATCATCAGAATACCACTAGAGAAAATTTTCGTTGTGGCTGAATCATCACAGTAATCATCATATCTACAAGGAGCTTTTGAGACATTTGTTTCAGTTTGAAAAATATTTTCAAGACATGTTGAGTTTTAAGTTTATTTAAAAAAAAACTTTTGTACAGCAGCAAGCAGAATGCATAAAACCATTTTGAAAATGTTTTCTCAAAACAATGTGTTGCTGAACAATGTTTAAAGAATTTTGGTCTCTAAATATTGGCTTCAAAATAGCTGTGAAAATTTGCACTTTTCAGACAAAACTACAGATGCAGTAAAAGCGTCAGTGTGTGGCACAGGTTGGGGGAAGAAGGAACGTATAGGAGGAGCACAGCTAATTTTATGAAAAGTTGAAGTATTCTGTATAGGGCTATGATGGTGGATTCATGTCGTCACACATTTGTCCAAGCCCACAGATAATACAACACCAAGAGTGATCCTAATGTAAAGGGAGGAAGTTTAATGATAATGATGTATTAATAGAAATTCATCAGTTTTAACAAATGTACCACTGTGGTGAGGGATGTGGATAAGGGAGGAGGCTGTTTGGGGGGGTATGTGGGAAATTTCTATACTTTTCTCTCAATTTTGTTTTGAATCTCCAACTGCCCAAAAAATCATTCCAATTTCAGAATTTTCTTATACTATGGTGACAAAGAGTGCTGTCCCAGGGCTGGGCTACTTTGGCTCCCGCCTGAGCGCTGCACAGGGTCCCAGCTAATGACCTGGGTCACTAAACTTTTAGGCTGATGGACAAGAAAAGAGCAAGTGTGGGGGAGGACAGAGGCGGAGTCCTCAATCTAAAGATCTCTGGGATTGCCATGGGCGTCTACCAAAGCAGGGCAGAGGGGCAAGTGACAAAGAGGCTCCCTGAGTGTCAACAGTCACTTGGGAAACCCTGCTACCTGTTCAGCTGGAGACAGTGCAAGCCACTTAACTAATTCTGTTCAACTGGTGCTCCTAGATCTCAGTGAATCCTGGTATCCCGCAACAGAAAAAGGCAACTTCACCTAACACCATCATTCCATTATATACTAAGTTCCAGGCACTGTGCTAGGCACGGTACGTATGTTGTTCCATTCAGTGTTCTCAGCAATCCCGTGAGGTGGATAATAGTATTAGTCCCATTTTATATGCAAAGAAACTGATTCTTAGAGACATTATGTGACATCCTCAAGGTTGCACAGCTGATAAATGGGAAAACTGGGACTAGAAGCCCAAATACTCTAAAACCTGTACTTTTAACCATTTCACTATATTGCCTGTCTCCTCTCCACTCAGCAGTGTGATTAGTAATTGATATTATTATACTCATTATGCTAATATTATCTCATTTCCTATTATCTGTACCACTTACCAGCCACTTTACTTTCTTCTCTCCCTAACTAGATTATCTCCTGCTCTCTCTAACTAGATTATTATCTCCTTAACGGTATGAACTGCCTTTTATAATTCCCTTGTACCCCGATAGTGCCTCACACAGCTCTAGGAACTTAGAAGAGAAAGAAAGAAAGAAAGAAAGAAAGAAAGAAAGAAAGAAAGAAAGAAAGAAAGAAAGAAAGAAAGAAAGAAAGAGAGAGAGAGAGAGAGAGAGAGAGAAAGAGAGAAAGAAAGAAATTATTCAGTACACTGTATGTCCCAGGCACTTTCCAAAGCATTTTATAAGCTTTACCATCTTAAATCTTCACACTGCCAAGATAATTCCATGATAAAAGTGCTGTTGGCATATCTGTTACAAAGACAAGGAAACTGAGGCTTAATGAGTTTAAATTACTTGTTCAGAAAGAATGCAGACATGAGAGAATGCATTCTGTATAATTCCATTTACACGAAGATTAAGAAGAGGAAAACTGCTCCATGGTAATAGAGGATATAATGGCAGATACCTTTCCAGGAAGGGGATGAGGGAGCCTGCTGAGATGCCGGAAGTACTTGATGTTCTTATCTAGCAGATGGGTACACTAGTGTGAGCATCTATAAAAATTCACCCACTTGGACACTTCGTATTTTTGTACTTTTTGTATAGAAGCAAATGAAATAACTAAAACAAATGGCTTGCTCAGAACCCCCGAGGTAGTAAATAGTGGAGCTGAAATGTGAACCCAGGTTTATGTGCCCTAGCTCTCACACTTCCCAAATCCCCACCTCCTCTCGCTTCTGCCGCTTTTATAAGGAGCAGTTGGGTCCTGCTCTAGATGATTGTCACTCGCCTCCTCACAGCTTCCTCAGTTGAATGTGAGCTGAGAGAAGAGGATTCGCCCACTATCCCACCCTCCAGCACTCTCCACATCTCCCGCTCAACACACGATCTCCCTTTTAATCAAGGGACCACATCTTAATCCTCATGATGTCAATAATTCCAGCAGAGGCATCTATCAAGTGGATGCCAGTAATTAAAAGCTGGTGATGTTGAAATAATTCCTCTGTTTACCTTCTAATGATTGGAGAGTTTTGCCACCATACACTGGAAGCAACAATAAACAGTATCAGTTTAGTTATCTATTCAATCTCACCAGTGCTTATGGGTCAGCTATGCTGCACAAGCCGTGTACTGCATCTGGTGGAGAATGCGAGGGTAACCTGTGCAGAGGCAGCTTTGCTGTGTGGAGGGCGGAAGTGTCATTAGCATCACAGAGCAGCCATGTGTCATGGGCATCCAGGGGTGATGCGGATTTCCACGGGGGAAGGTAGGGAGTGTTAGGGAAGGTTTTCCAGAGGAAGTGGCTCTAAACTAAGCCATAAAAATGGGACTTGGATTGCATAAAATCCTCAAAATCATCTTAGATTCCTGTCTTTCTCTCCTACACAAAGGAAACTATTCACAGGTCTGTTGACTCTGTATTCAAAATATCTCCTGATCCAACCATGCCTCCCTCACTTCTGGTTACTAACACCAGATCGAGCTGTCGTTTGTCACCTGGCCTATTGCACTAGCTTTCTGAGTTCTCTCCTTCCACTTTCACACCCAGAACTTTCTTCACCAGAGTCCACAGATCTATTAAAAACATAAATCAATGATTGTATACACCTGCTTAAAAGTATTTTGGAGACTTTTCGATTTCACTTAGAATAGTCTCTCAACTCTCCTTTATGGCTTCCACAACCCTACATAGTCTGTCCCCTGCCTCCCTTTCCGGTCTTGTCTCCTACATCTCCTTGCTCACTGTACATTAGCCACACTGGTCTCCTCACTATTCCTGAAACTTGCTTCGCACATTCCTGCGTCAAGCTCTTGGTCCCCTCTACTTGAAATGCTTCATCACTCAGCCCATTCAAGTCTTGTTCATATCACCTCCTGTGTGATCCTTCCTGAAGTCTCCAGCTAAAAAAGAAATTCCCTCCACCACTTTCTACTTTACTGCTCTGCTTCAGTTTTCTTCTTAGCACTTATTACCACCTGATGTTTGGGTATATAAAGATGTATCCATTGATTGATTACCTGCCTTCCCTTCTAGAATGGAAGCTAAATCAAAGCAGAGTTTTTTGTTTGTCTTGTTCATGACTAAATATCTAATGCCTTGAACAATGCTTTGCGCACAGTAGGTGCCCAGTAAATAATGGCTAAATGTACAGTGAGAGATGGAGAAGAAAATGTCATCTCAGTACAAGATTTATCTGTGCATTCATTCAACACAGAGCAGGTTGCTGAGTGGGAAGTGTGTCAGGGAAGGTAAACCTGACAGATGTGGCTGCTGTGCTCATGGAACTCCCAGTGTAATACATGATTACTAACCCTAAGAGAAGGTCATTGATAGCAACTAACACTGTGGACTGTCAGAGAACTTGGGAGGACCGCCATGCAGTGACAAACACAGTGACCAACCCTTGGTATCGATTCATTCATCGATTCATCTATCAAACATCTATCGAGCACCTCCTTTAGGAAAAACATAGTGCTTGGCAAAGAGAATTAGCCAGTTAACAAGATGACTCAGTGCCTTCTTTCACATAGTTCACAGTCAAGTGGAAGAGATACCCGATCAATGTTGAGATAAAGGTAAAGGTGAAGGATGGATGCAGCAAGAAGCTGGAGGCAGCGGGGCCTAGAAAGAGACTATTGCAATAATCCAGTCACAGAGATGAAAGAGCTGATCTGGGTCAGAGGGGTTGGCGGTAAAGAAGAGGGGATTAACCTTGCCTATAGGCAGTCAAGTAACATACATGGCCACTTTCCCCTGAGGCACACCTAATTGGCCTAGAGAATCCTATTATCAGGCCTTTCACTCTGTCTCCCTCCCACCGGCAGGCATGCTAGTTTCTAAATTGGGAGCCCCCATTAACCCCTCCTGACATTTCGAGAGGTGTCCGAGACGCTGGTGTATCACACTGCACGGAACTGAAACTTCCCACCAGAAATAACAATGGAATGTGGAGGTGTTTCCCCTACTGCACAATGGGCTACATCAGCCCTACTACGTGGTGAGGGGAAAGGGCAATGGAAGGCAGGCAGGAGGCAAACAGGAGCCAAGAGAGGTCAGTGTGAGAGGCGGAGGGCTCCTCCCCAGGGCCAGCCAGCTGGGCCAAGAGGACCAGACTGAGGGCTGAGTTTCCAGGGGCCCATTCCATGTCAGTCGGCTTATCTAGACATTATTTATACCCCCGCCTCATTCCACACTGCCTTCTGATCTGATCTGTTGATCCCCTCTTCCCCACCCCCTTTCAAATGAAAGGTCATCAGGATAGATTTCCTCGGGGGCCCTGGCTACACCTGTTTCTCGCACGTGCTCAAGTGGGAAACTGGCCAAGGACTAAATACAACTACTTCATCGCTGGGGAGAAAATTGAGACCCAGAGAAGTTGATGAAACAGCTCAAGGTCACAGAGTTAGTGAGCAGCTAAATGCTGATTTTGGCCTATATGCAAGGGTAGGTCTTCTGATAGCCCCAGTTTGGGAGCAACATTTTCTTATGGCTCAAATTGGAGAAACTCATTTCCCAATGAAAACCTTTCCTAAATGAGGTAAAAATGTCATTTAGTGGAAAAAGAAGATTTCCTTTACCAGTTGGGAATGAGAGACAATGTGGGGAAGGGGTACATACATGCCTTTGTACTGGGTTCTGTCAACCCCTCCCCCCCACACACACACTCACACAAAGCACACATATATACACCCTTCGGTTGCCCAGAAGCCCGGGACCATCATCAGTGCAAAGAGCTCACGGGATGCGGCAGCCTACTGGCCGCCTGATTCCAGTGGCCTGTAGAGCCTCCAACTGGATGAAGTCCATCCAACTGCACACCACAGTCTTGCCCTTTTTCTTCTCACTCCCTTTGCATTTTGTTGCTCACATTGTGCATTGTTCTCTGTCACGCTCTGTCTCTGCCTATTTCCTTTCTCCTTCTCTGTTTTGCCACCTCTCTCTTCTCTATCCTCTCTCTTCTCCCCTACTCTCTCCCTCCTCCTCCTTCTCTTCCTTTTTTCTCTCTCTCCCACTCTCCCATTTTTGTTCTCTCTCTCTCTGTCTCTGTCTCTCTGTCTCTCTCTCTCCCCACTTGCCCACTTTTGTGCTTTCTTACTCACTTGTCCCTCCCCTCTACTTCTCTTCCTCTCTCCTCTAAGAAGCCCTCCAAGAGTCCCAGGCTTCTGAGCTGACCAACCAGATCTATGGTGTTCAGCTCTTAACTGGCTTCTTTAGTCACAAAAATAAATTTCGTCCTCAACCTAGATTAAAAACCTCCCTGGAATAACCCGGGTCTTTGTTCCTAGGCACCTTCTCCCAGGACTTGGCATAGTGTGGGGCATATATTGTACCAAGTGCTCAAAGAACATCCATTCTCCTGCCTTAGCCCACCCCACTGACTGCTCAGCAATTACAAAGCTGCTCATAATTCCACTGCCTGCTCCTCTTTTGTTATTTTTTAAAATTTATTCACTACCTGCTTTTTGAAGCTGGGATCATTCCTGGCAAATGGAAAGTAAAACAGCCTCCCAGAGTCCAAAGAGCACGTGTGCCTAGAGAGGTCTTCCGGTCCCTCCCTCTAACAGTCGTAACATCAGTCACCTAGGGCCTGGCTCCTGGAAACAGACTAGGCTGCTCACGACACACTGGGCTGATGCCCACAGCACCTGTCTCCCCAGCTCCCTCACCATCCTTCCTACAGCTCCTTCCCTACACTCGACCCGGGTTCTAGTCTTGTTGCTTACTAGTAGTGTGAGTTCATGTTTAATGTTTGTCTCCTCCATTAGCCAGCAGGCTCCCCGAAGTCAAAATATATGTCTCTCCTTTTTCCCTTACATCCCCAGTGCCTAGCACAGTGCCTGGCACAGAATAAGCACATAATACAAGTGTATTGAATAAATCAGCAAATAAGTGTAAGCCTCAATTTTTCTCTCCTGTGAAACAGAAAATACCAACTATTTCCTAAAATTCTTAGAAATATGATAATATATGTAAAGCAACATACAGCAGATGCTTAATAAATGCGAGAACATTGTAATGCTGCTTGGGGTATAAAACAAGATGACACAAGTAAAATTAACTAACACAGTGGCTGGCACAAAAGAGACCCTCAACAAACATCCGTGCCCTTCCACGTCTTCACCAGATCCTGCAGCCAGAGCTGCAGGGGAGGAGCTGGGAACAAGGCCCCGCCTGGCTGCCTCCCAGAATGGAGCCTTGTGCCCTCTGTAGCCTCCCTTGGCAGCCCTGAGCGGGTGGACACTTGGTCTGTAATCCCTAAGGCCCCGTCTTCAGCCCCTGCCCAGCCTTTCCTGCTAATTAGATGAGTAACCGTGTTTACTGTCTCTGGCTGGGCAGCTGACGGATGGTCGAGGCTGCAGATCATTAACCTTTCCCAGGTTCCCAAATGTTCTCATTAAGGAGCCCTGTCCTATGTCTTTCTCCAGCCTGGAGCTGAGAGCTGCGGAGCCGGCTGGCACAGGGAGCTAGCACGGGGCAGGACGTGACTGCAGCGGTTCTGGGCAGAGTCGTCTGCTATAGCCCCAGGACGCTTTCTGCTCTTTATACCCCTTAACGATCCCTTTAAAACGTGCCTGCCTCACAGACTTAGGCTTTTGGACACACACCACCCACACGCCGTGAACACATTGGCTCTTGCCTCCTGTATATTTCACCAGGATGTGAGGGCAGATTTGGGACTTAAAGGGCTGCTGGGAAGACTCTCAGAACTCCAGAATGGAGGTAATAGAGTCTCAGGACATCTGAGGCATAACCCGATTCTGTCTCTAATTCACTCTATGACTTCTTGCAGACTACCTGGCCTCCCTCTGTCCTGTTTCCCTGCCTTTGGTGTGAGGATCCTTGCTCTTTAATTGTTCTTCCAACTCTTTATATCAGTTTCACAGACAATGTGGCAGCAGATCAGTATAAAATAGAACACAAGGCGGAGTTTGCAAATGGGAGCCCTACTCCAGCCACCAGCCAATCTTGTTTCTGAGAGAACTCTGATGATTCTTAGAAAGACTCTGTGCAGGATTCCCTGGACTCCTAGAGGCATACTCTCGTGCACGTGATGAAAATGAACAAATGAATGATTCTCTATGCATTTGTGGCACACATATGTTTCCAAGTTTTGCATCTGACTGGTTGTATCAGTCTAAATGAATTGCTCAACTTTTCTGGGCCTTGGTTTCTTTAGCTGTAGAATAGGACAATAACAAGCAAAGTGGTTTGGGGTATTAAATGAGACAATGGTTAGAAAAATTCTAGCCCATGGCCTGAATTTTCTCAAAGAAAGTCATCGTTTGCCTCATTTTGTATTGATTGGGTCTTCTGCATCTAGTTGAAGTTAAAGGGCAAAATTCTGGCACAGCTTCTTTCAAACTCTCCCCACCAATCAGCCACAGAGGCTTAAAGTACCCAGCAGAGGGTTAGTCTGAGGACCCACACAGGGCACGGAGTTTAGCCCGGTAAAGGCATCAGAAGGGGACATGAAGTGGAGTGAGCTAACACATTTACAGGAAGAAGCTTAGGTGATTAACCTATTGCTACCCAACAAACAGTGATGTGACCAAAACTGTAGAAATGGAAGTGACAAGATGAGACATGGAAAGACTGAAATATGGGACATTAAGAGGAGGAAATCTTCCCATGGCTCTTCCTCTCCCTTTCCCCTTACTGTATCCAGCCTATTGTGGAATCCTTGCTGCCTCCTTGAATATTCATTCATCGTAAACTCCACACACCCACAACTGAACTTGTAGTGCCACCCCAATCAGCTGTTCTTCCTTCAGTGCTCCTCATTCCAGCAAAAGGCACCATCACCTACTGTAAGTCCCAAGTGAGACTGCACCACATCTTTGCTCCTTGCTCTTTTTGGAGTCCACAGAAATTCTCCAAAGCCCGTACACTCCACATGCAAAATACATCTCAAATCCGCCCAGTTATCTCTATCTTCACTCCCAATTCTCAGGCTCTACTCAGGCCAAATGCATTTAGATCTAAGGTGGAGAGACTCAAGACTCAGGAGTACAGCCAAGGATGGGAAACGTTGCTCTATACATTAGCCAAAAACAAATCATACTGTCATTCGAGTTAAAGACATCACATTACAGTGTTCCATGCATACTCATGTTTATAGCGGCACAATCCATAATAGCTAAATCTTGGAAGTGGCCTATATGTCCATCGAAAAATTAATGGATAAAGAAAACATGGTATTTACACACAATGGAAAATTATTCTGCCATAAAGAAAGATAAACTTCAATTATTTGTAGGAAAATGGATGCATTTTGAGACCATAAGGTTAAGTAAAATGAATGAGACACCCAAGCTAAAATATTGCATGGTTTTTCTTATGTATAAGAAACCCAAAATATAAATAAAGAGCAAAATAAAAGATAGGTAATAGGAAATAAGGAGCTAGATCTTTTGCAAAAGGAAAGAGGACCAAGAGATTGGGGGAGGTGGGATGAAAAAAGGAATTAAGATGTGTTGTGCAGATGCACCAACTCTCCATGAGGAATGTAATCATTACGACTACAAACATGTACCAAAAAAAAAAAAAAAGGAAGGGGATCAAGAGATGAGGAAGGGAAGGGAAGAGGGAAAAAGGGATGAAAAAAGGAACTAAGATGTATTTTGTAACCAGTATAGCAGAAGCAATTCTGAACAACAAGGGCAAGGTCGGGGGCATCACAATCCCAGACCTCAGGTTAGTCTACAAAGTTACAGTGATAAGACTAGCATGGTATTGGGGGGGAAATCAGTGCAACAGAATAGAAGATACAGAGACAAGTCCAGGCACACTCAGTTACACTCTTTTTGACAAAGGGGGCCAATTCCATCCCTGGAGGAAAGACAGGCTCTTTAATAAATGGTGCTGGGAATACTGGCTATCCACATGCCAAAGATTGAACTTGGGCTCATATCTCTCACCATACACTAAACTAAAATCAAAAGAAAATCAAAGATCTCAACATTAGAAGAAAAAAATTAATCTGCTGGAAGACAAAACAGATAAAACTCTCAAGATATAGGTGTAGGCAAAGACTTTCTGAATAAAACTCCAGTTACAGAAGAACTGATACCAAGAATCAACAAGTGAGATTGCATTAAATTAAAAAGCTTTTGCACAGCAAAGGAAACCATCAACAAAGTGAAGAGACAGCCTACAGAATGGGAAAAAAAATTTTGCCAGCTACTCCTCAAAGAACTAGCATCTAAAATATATAAAGAACTCAGTAAAATTAGACCCCTCAAATTTAAAGACAAAATCAAAAAATAGGCACCTGAAATGAAGAGACATTTCTCAGATAAAGAAATACAATTGGCCAATAAAACATGGAAAAAAAAGAGTTCGACACTGCTGGCCCTTAGAGAAATGCAAATTAAAACAACATTAAGATTCAGTCTCACCCCAGAAAGAATGGCTGTCATCAAGAAATCAACCAATAACAAATGTCAGCAAGGCTGTGGGGAGAAAGGAACCCCTCTTCATTGTTGGTGGGAGCGTAAACTGGTAACAATCACTATGGAAATAAGTATAGAGATTCTCAAAAAACTAAAAATAGAAATTCCATTTGACCCAACTATTCCTCTTTTAGGTATCTTCCTCAACGAGTTAAAAACATCATATCACAGTGATGTATGTATACCCATGTTTACAGCAGCACAACTCATAATAGCTAAATTGTGGAAACAGCCTATATGCCCATCAGTGGATGAATAGATTCAAAAAATGTGGTGTTTATACACAGTGGAGTACCACTCTGCTGTAAAGAAAGATAAACGACACATTTATAGGAAAATGAATGCACCTTGAGACAATACTGTTAAGTGAAGTAAATCAGACACACAAGTTTGAACATCTCATGGTTTCCCTTATATGAAAAAGTTAATATATAAATAAAGTACAAGATAAAGGACAATAGGAAGAGAGAGAGGAAGGGGGAGAAAGAAAAGTTATTACATTCTAAGTATGTTTTTGCTGTTGGTTTCTAGTTTCACTCCAATATGGTATGAGTGCTCATTTTGCAGGATTTCCATTTCTTTGGATATGGTAAGGTCTTTATTGTTGCTATGACCATGGTCTATTTTGAATAAAATAAATAAATAAATAAATTTCCAGAATAGGAAAATCTATGCAGGTAGAGAGTAGCTCAGTGGTTGCCTAGATTTAGCGGGTAGGGATTGGGAGATGATAGCTGGTGGGTAGAGTGTTTTGTTTTGGCATAACAAAAACGATCAAAATTTGGTAGTGATCATGGTTGTACAACTCTGTCAATATGCTAAAATATACTGAAGCACACACTTTAAGTTTGTAAATTGTATAGTATGAAAATTTTAGTTCAATACAGCTGTGATTTTAACAAATTTTAATAAAAAATAGAAAAGATGTATTATGCACATGTACCAACTTCCCACAAGAAATGTAAGCATTACGTACTACAAATATGTACTAATAAAAATAGAATTTAAAAAAAACCTTTATCAGATTCTTGCTGTGCTTAGAATAAACTCCAAGCTCTTTCCTGTGTCCCACAAGACCCTTAAAAGATGTTCCCTATACGTAGTTATCTAAAAAATGAGTGTGGATGTCCATCAAAAAAACATGTACAAGAAGGTTCATAGCAGCAACATTATTCACAATAGTTTGTAACTAGAAATAACTCAAATATCCAACATTAGAATGAATAAATAAAATGTCATATATTCCTGTAATGAATCACTAAAAATAAAGCCAAAAATAGAAAATAAAAATGAACTACTGCGACACTCAATGACATGGATAAACTTTACCGACATCAGGATGAGTACAGAAGGCAGATACAAGAGCTCACCAAAGAACAAGAAAACCTGCTCAGCGCTGACAGAAACGCAGTCAGCGCCCAAGGACTTGCTACAGATGCAGATTTGGGGGCCTCACCCAGATCTGTTGACTTAGTCCCTGAGAGTGGAAGCCAGTCATCTGTACCTTACTTAACAAACCTTCCAGATGATTCTGGACTATTGGCTATGGCTTAGGACGGTATTCACTGGGAAGAGGCAGGAAAGAACCTTCTATGACTCTTGACATGTTCCACAGAATCAAAGACAATAGGTACTGCAGAACAGCAGGGAGGGAACATAAAATAAAATAAGCAGGGCAGACAAAGTAGGGGCCCTGGGCTGGGTTGTTGAAACTAGAACTGGAACAGCTAAGTGAATTTGAAGTGGAAGGGATGAGACGTGGCCTAAGGTAGGCCCAGCTGGCACTAATGGCCTTTGCCTGGCTGGTGCCGCCAGTCAGAGCTCAGCTGCCTCCTTGCTCTCCACCCTCCACCACTAAACCTGGAGAAGCCCCGCCCCCCGCCTTAGTTTCCCCCGGCAAGTAGTGTTTAGCTATGCTCTTTGCTTGCTGACCTCTCTGCCTTTGAAATTTTCTTCCCGATTCATAGAACTCTCATCCCCTTAATGGATCGAGCCAGTTCTGTTCCAAAAATCATTTCATTTGGCTGTGGCTCTGGGTGGTGGTGGTGGTGACGATCTCGCTAATTTTGCCAGAGTCATCGTTTTGCTGTGCACGCCACCAGCCTACTTAACTTAGGAGCCTGTCAAGAAGAAGGTGAAGCACCCAACTTGGTGCCGTGTCCAAAGCTGGCTGCTTGGGTGCATGGCTCTTTCCACACTGAGCCAGGAGCTGGCCCAGGGAACTCACAGCCCTCAGGGGGTTAGTGGCCAACCAATGTTGGTTTCTTCAGGACCTAGAACCGTAGGTGGCTCAAACTAGAAGAACCTTGGAGGATTTCTGCTCTGTCCTCTTATTGGGTTCATGGGGAAACTGAAGTCCAGGACCACACAGCAGGGTAGTGGCTCTCGAGTAGGGTGCTTGGGAAATAGTCCAACAATATCATCCATGTTTTGCCCCAAAGAGGACCATATGGAAAAGGAAGTGGATGCATTTCTAGCTCTTACCTCTGCTTATTTTTTTAATCAGCAAAAGTTGCCTCTCAGAACAATGAACTTGTAATGGGAATATGTTTTCTTATCAAAACCCCACTTTATTCACAGGGAAGCAGTTTTCCTCCGGGAGCCCTAGAATTAAAGATGCTTACCTCAAAGACCTGAAGAAACAGGGCCACGTGTTGCAAAATGGCTTGCTACCCCCTGGGATTGCATTCAGACCAGACCAGTACCCTGCCTGGACACTTGGAGTGAAGCATCCCAGTCTTCATTCTCTCGTTTGTCTGTACCTTGCACGAAGCACCACGATGGCACCACGTGCCATGGGAGACACAGCCTCCTACTTGGAGAACTCCACCTGAGGGACAAGAAACTTTGTGGAATAGACTTACAGACAGAGAGACAGAGTCACAGCACCAGGTCTACCACTTCCCAATCATGAAATATTAGATCACCATCTCTTGGAGCCCTATGTCCCTCCCCCATAAAATACAGATGGTAATATCTGCTTTTCAGAGTTGTGCAGATAAAATAATGTTTACAGAGTACGCAGTGCCAGGCACATAGTAATTGCTCATTAAATGATTATCTGTGATTTTTATTAGCAGACTTAATCTCAAGCAAGTACTTTCGCCTCCGGAGCTACCAGGTATATTATCGTATTTCAAAAGGAGATGATAACTCTATTCGCTTATTCGGGTTGTGAAATGATGATTCAGTGAGACCGTGTTTCTAAAATGATTTGCACCATGCCCACCCGGCACATGGTAGGCACTCAGCACCCGGGTGTTGCACTCGAATGGAGACCAGAGAGGACATTCACCTGGGCAGAGGTTGGGCAAGAGGGCCGAGATGCTGCTTTCCCAAAAGCGGGGGTC
The DNA here is from genome assembly GCA_004026905.1 of Hystrix cristata. Lineage (NCBI taxonomy): Eukaryota > Metazoa > Chordata > Mammalia > Rodentia > Hystricidae > Hystrix > Hystrix cristata. The sequence continues at coordinate 15,470 of PVJO010003941.1, read as the reverse complement.
TTTGCCTTCAATTAGAAGAGCTGGTAACTGCAGGGCCATTGACACTGGGTCGTTTATGTTAAAGACAGGAAGCTGATCAGGCTTTGTTATAAAAAGATTTTATCCGGTAACATCAGCTTGTTCAACATCAGTTTCTGGCAGCTGGATTTTCTACATTTCTTAAGTTCCCTGGGAGACTCTGACAGAGTTCCTTTTGAACTCAGTGCAGAAACAGGAAGAACAGAGTCCGGGACACAGTCGTGCCACAGCTGGGTACCTTGCGTCTATTTCTTGTACTGTGTCAGTTTAATCTGACTACTTCAGGGGCGCGGGGAGCACCTGCACCAGTGGAACAAATAACCTCGTCTTTAAACAACACTTAGACAACAAGAGAAGCACTAGGCGTGGGTCCTCGGTAAGGGCCATGAGAGCATAAAGAGGGCACAGAAATACCTTCTCGGGAGGCACAGGGAGGCCTTCCCAAAGGAAGCTACTATATTCGTTATAAGGGATGGAACCCAGGGCCTTGCACATGCTGGGCAAACACTCTGCCACTGAGCCACTCCCCAAACTCAGGGAGGGGGTTCGCCCGAGCCTTGCTTTGGATGAGCAGTTCAATGGGTAAGAGTGGAAGAAAGAAACAGAACACACAAAGGAGTAGAGAAATGAAACAGCACAACATGTTTGGATAAGGGTTTTTTGGGGGGTTTTTTGTTTGTTTGTTTGTTTGTTTTTTGGTTTTTTGAGACTCACCATGTAGTTCACTCGTTGTGTAGCTCAAGGCTGACTCTGAACTCATTGTGTAGCTCGTGTTGGCCTCGAACTCATGGAGATCCTCCTTGCTCAGCCTCCCAGGGGCTCACAGGCATGTGCCACCATATCTGGCAATTGCACAATTTTTGAGAAGTGGCTAGGAGGTGAGATAAGAAAACCATGGTGCATTTCCTTGAAGGACAAAATAAGGAGTGTGGACTTGGTCCGGAAGGAAATGGGGAGTTTGGGGAAAGTTTTAGCTGGGGCACAGTGCCCTGATAAGATTCGTATTTTAGAAAAGCTTATCTGGGCACTCTGTGGGGAAAGATTTCAAAGGGGAGAGCCAGGGGCATAGAAAACAGTTAGGAGGCTGCTGTAATAGCCTGAGTGGAAAACAATGAGAGTGTGTCCCGGGGCGGAGGGGAATGGGGGGCGACGGGGATGGCTCAGAGGAACTGGACCTGGCCAGTTGAATGTGGGAGTCGAAGGAAAGTAGAGCGATTGAGGATGACTCTGAAGTTATAGTTTCAGAAACTGAATTAATGGTGATACCATTAACTGAAGTAAGGAGCACAGAGTGGGGAAGTAATGTTACGGCAAATTTGAGGTACCTGAAAGAGATCGAAATAGAAATGACCAATGCTTCTATTTATTTTCTATATGCAAACATGGCACATTGTATATATTTTCTAATTTAATCCTTAAAACAACCTTCTGAGGTATACACTATAATTACGCCTACTTCATGGATGAAGAAAACAAGGCTGGATGACTTGCCAAGTCTAGTCTGACTCCAGATTTTCAGTGTGTGTACTTTATCACACTGCCAAGAGACCACACTATAAGAATAGTGGCCACTGCGGTGGTCCCGTACACAAGCTGTCCAGTGCCGTCACTGCTCCCTGGTGGGCACCCTTCCTACATTCCACTGGAAACATTTTCTGGGACTCAGCTGAGGAAAGGTGCCTGCAGCTGGCCAGGTTCTGGCCACTTGGCTCTTGCCAACAGAGAGGCCCTTAGCATGCCCATCCGCCTGACCAACATCCAGAAGCTTTTGTAAGATGCCATACGCAGCTCCTCTCAATCACTCTGGGCCTATCCCCAACCCATTTCCATACTGGGAAAACAGCTGTTGTGGGCATCACAGCATTTCAAGAAGCCCACGAGTGTTGGGGAGTTTTTGTACCCAACGAAATTATATCAGGGAAGGTTTTTTTTTTTTTAATTGCAGTGTTTTGGCCTTTTACCTTTTTCCTGAGTCGTGCATACCTCTCCATGCAAGAGATAACCTTTCAACGATTACCCCCTGGATGGTCTTTCTGGTTTTATTCCTGATTTGCCTCCTATCGACCACTTCCGTCCTCAGGGGCTTTTCAGAGTCACTCTAAGACCTCTGTGGTTTTAATTAACCAAATGGTTTGATGCCATCGGCCTCCTTCCATCAATTTATTAGTCATTTCCTTCTTGGGCTCATTAATGAACATACTTAATAACAGTGTTTCCAGCCCCAAGTCTCCAGGGCCCGCCCTGCCCCTCCCCATAATGCCTCTCTCCTTTGCCAGGAACTGCTGGACATTCTTACCCTGACCCCTTTCTTCTCTACCAGTTTGAAATTCATAAATACGAACTCACTCTCCAGAGCTGGAGAGGAGTCTCTGGGCATGTGTGTGGGTGTGGAGATGCATATGCATGTGCGAGAGGGGGAAGGAGGGGGAGCCTGAGAGAAACAAAAGTAAAGAGAACAAGGAAAGATAATGAAAAATGTTCCATAATAGGATTTTTATCCACAGGTTTTTTTTGAAATCAGTCAATTACATAGAACGTATATTCTTTATCCTCTCAGCTGCAACCTGCTTTTACTACTGTCGCTGTACCCCTCTCCCCAAAACCATGAATCACAGACTCACAAAATGTTGTGACCAGGAGGGACCTTTAAGACCATCTAGCCCAAATTTATGATTGTACAGATGAGAAAATTAGGGCTCCAAAGTGACCAGGCTAATATTCATATAGGGTCACCCTGACTTCTTTGGTGGAGGCTCCTCAACCACCTTTCTACCTCGGCATGAAAGACAGAAGACAGAAGACATTTAGAGGACAGACTCAGGGCCCCAATTGTTTAGGTTCAAGTCCTAGCTCTGTAAGTCATTGCATTGGCTTCCTGGGACTGGTGCAACAAGTCACCACAAAGCGAATGACTTCAAACAACATAAATTGGTGTCCTCACGGTTCTGGAGGCTGGAAATCTGAAGGCAAAGCATCTGCAGGTTTGGTGCCTCCTGGAGGCGCTCTCCTAACTTCCGCTGGTTTTCTGCAGTCCTTGCCATTCCTAGCTATAGATATAGAGCTCTAACATGTGACTCCGCCTTCACATCACCTTCTTCCCTGTGTATTTGTGTATCCCCTTCTCGTTTTGTAAGATCATCTCCCTAAATCCAGGGTGATTCCATCTCAGGATCCTTAACTAATCACATCTGAAAAGATTGTTTCTGAATAAGGTCACATTCTGAGGTTCCGGGTGGACATGGAATTGGAGGAACGCTATTCAACTTACTATATCATGGAATCTTATCTGAACCTTAGTTTGCTTATCTGTTTAGTGGGATAATGTTATTTTTTATCTTCCTCATATCATGAAGTTTTGAATATCGCATAAGCAAACAGGTAGTAAAGCACTCGAAATAGTGCCTGGCACATAGTAAGCACAACACCAGCATTTTGGCCCCATTCAATCCCGGGCTCCATACAGAATTCCATCTTTTTTCCTTTGCCTTGCCTTCCCTTTCAATTGTGTATCTTAGCCTGAGAACAGTGCCTGACACATAATAGGGACTCTGTAAATATTTGTGAAATAAATACATGGGTGTCATGGGATTATACCCAAGGCAAGCCGGTATCCATAGTCAACAGGACCCTGGAGGACTCATCCACACTCTCTAGGTGGAGAAGCTGTAATTCATTTAATACCACAGGGAAACACCTGAAAGAGCATGGAGATCAGTGGAGCATGCAGGGTCCGGGCTTACTGACAGCTCTGGTGGAGCACGTCCACGGGCCACACACAGCACCTAGGGGTACTAGAATCACTTACTCCGGGGGTATAGATACACCCACTGGGGTATGAGGACAGAGGCAGGTGGCTGGCAGGCAGGCAGGCACCAGCTGTGGGCTGACCAGGTCAGTGAATACCAGCAAGTCTCTAAAAACATCCTCCCCAAAGAGTTCTGGGGACATTGCTAGCAAGACTAAAAGAAACAGTCATGAAGTTCCCTATGGGCTGCTTCTTCAGTTGGATATTGTCACCTAAAGGCTGCCTGTACTAGAAAAAGAGCCCGGCATAGACTGAGCCAGCTGCCCAACTATCTTGGAGAACTCGGATACTCGGATACCTTTCACTGCCTCCCCACTGGGCAGGGATTTGGTCCTGGAGTTTGAGTGGAAGAGGCTCCTGTGTTCTTGTGTGTGTGTGTGTGTGTGTGTGTGTGTGTGTGTGTGTGTGTGTGTGTGTCTGTGACAGAGAGAAAGGGAGGTGCTATGTGTGGTATACATGTACCTGTTTGTTTGGGGAAAGGTTGCTCTCCAGGGCAAGAGCATGTAATCTAACCCTATCTTCAAGGCCAATTACAGCAAGAGATCTGATATCCAAAATTAGCACACTGACCTGAAGCCTCGGCCTGAGTACACAAGGGTGCAGTGCACATGGCAGCTGCCTGGCCGGTAGGTATGGGGACGACCTTCCTTCCGATTGGGTCACCATAAGTGTGATTTGGGGTCATAGAGCCTGGTGTCCTTTCCAGGACCGTGCAGTTTGGATGGCCAGTTGAGAGACGGTGCCTGGAATTTGGAGCTCGGTGTGACCCGATTCAGTTGGTGGCCAGAAGGGGGGTGCAGAAATACCAAACGTTCATTGAGCACGTACCAGGTGCTGTTTCCAGATAATGGCCCGTTGATTTGTTCCTCAGAATGCGCCCCAGAAGTTACTAATAGTGTCCCTCTTTCTGTGAATAAACTGAATCTCCGAAGGCACACGGCTGGGAGGTGAGGGAACCAGAATCGGAACCTAAGCAGCTGGACTCCAGAACTCCTATCCTTAACCATCAAGCAGTACTGCCCTCAGAATAGGGCTCCTCAGGAGGCCAGAGTACAAGGCTAATGCTCTGGCCCATGTCAGAGGTTTGGTCTTCAGACAAACTAGGGGGTCTGTTCACCGAAGTTTCCAGCTGCTTTCCTCTGCCTTAATGAATCGCTGCAGCAAAAACGTTAAGATTCTATGTGAGGTAGCGCCCCCTTGTGGGTATGGAGGTAATAGCCAGTAGATAAGAGATTTTTGAAGTTTTTTTTTATTTCTGAATTCTGGGTGCGTGTTTAGGTGTAGAGTGCTTGTTGGATCCTAGGGTGCTTGCAGCCCCAGGAGGCTGGTGGATGGAAAACACACAGTTATCATGACAATGCTGCGAGAAAGGCCTTAAGATAAACCAGACCAAAGACGAGGGTCTGGGGCACTTAATGGGCTTTAATCCAATGATGCTGAAAGACAGTCAAGGGGAGAAAACAAGGAATTCTGCTTAATTTCTTAGGGAAACTGAGAAAATGGAAATGGAGGAAACCCCAGGTCCTACTTGTTACAATAATAATTACGTTATTGTAAATCGATAAGTATTAACTAATATTAGATAGAGTAATGGAAATAGCTCTAATTTATGAAATTGCTACTCCGGGCCAGGGTTATAATATATATAAATCTTCAAAAAAAATCCCACGTATTGTGAATTATTCTTTCCACTTTTCAACTGAGGAAGCTGAAATTCAGAGGATTCGGGCTACGTTTGAATCCTGCCTCCGTGATTTACCAGCTGTGTGATCCTAAATCATTTAACCTCTCTGTATCTCAGTTTCCTCTTCAAAATAAGGATGATAAAGTACCAACTGCGTTTGAATTGTATTATAATCCTCAATCCACATGAGTTTCTTAGGGTAGGGCTGGCACACAGTGAGTGCTTAATAAAGTTAGCATTTCTGTCTGTGTGCTGAACTCCCAGATCTCTCCTTGGAGTTTTGGACTACACATCCGTGTGTCTTCTTGGCATCTCCAGCTGGAAGTCTCAAAGACAACTCAAACTTGATGTATCCAAAAGCCAAACTCATGAGCCCTCCCCTATTCTGAACTAGTCTTCTCGCATCAAACACATGCCGTCCCATCCTAAGAGTTCTCATTGCTCCTTCCTGTGGCTTAGTGCCCACAGCCAATCCATCAACAAGGTCTATATTCATGAATGTGAGTAGTTTAGCATCACAGTACAAAAACAGAGACGTCTGAATTCTAGTTCTGTTATTTTTTAGCAGTGTGGCCAGTGCCCTCTGAGTCACAGACTCCTCGGCTGTAAAAAAGGAATAATAATAGCATCTATCTCATTAGATTGTTGTGGGGAACTAAATGAATTTCACATATATATATATATATATATATATATATATATATATATATATGGCTTGGAACAATGCCTAGTATACGGAAAACCTGTTAGCTGCTGTTTTGATTAATGTGAGTCTATTTTCTGAGTTGTTATGTTGGTAGCTATAGCCTTGGCTCCCTCATCCCTGCGACGGTCCCTCTGTGTGTTTACTTCTGTAGGAAACAAGACGCAGGAAATGAATGTATGAAATGCTGGTGGTGAGATCTAGATGCCGAAGCCACAGATGACCTTAAATCAAACAGAACAGCGCAGATGGCTCAGACCCTCATCTCTATTCCGTATTTGTTAGAGGGAAGTCCGTGCCGGCCTGGTACATAGTGAAGCCTGCTATTTAAAGGCGACCAAAGCCAGAATGGATGAAAATGATTAGAAACGTGTTCAATCGTTAAAACCATATGAACTATAGTCCTACTATGTGCTGGGAAAATAAGTGGAACAGATTCGGCCCTGCCCTCCAAGAACTCACAGAATCTGGAAATAGGGGCAGAACTGTGGAGGCCTGGAGTCAAAACTCCTCTCCCTTGGGCTGTAATTTAAACTGACCACTGAACACTGCTCTGCCCCAGTTCCCCGTCTCTGCAGTGGGACAGGCTCTGGACAGATCTCCCTTAAGACTCACCAAGCTGCTCCAGCGACTACCCTGAGGAGCACAGAAGAACCCTGGATCTGAAGTGACCCAGGCCAAGGGGCCAAGCCCACTTTTGCCACTTGGCAGCTACGTAACACCTTTGTTTTCGACGTCGCAGAGCCTGTCACTTCACCTGCACAATACAACTAATAATAGTACCTACCTCATAGGACTGTGGAGGAGTAACAGTGATCATCCATATAAAGCCATGAACCCTGTGTGGAGCACAGAGTGAGAACTCAATTCCTATTGGCCATTATTCTTAACCTACAAATACATAGAAATAGTCTAAGAAGGAATGGAAAAGACCATAGCGAAAGTCACAGAAGGCTATTCACAAAGGAAAATACTGTGTAATGTGCAAAACTCTGACCAGAAGCCCCGGTCTGCTGCACAATACGCCCCAACATTGTCTCAGGGTTCCTAGTGTGAGAAGTTGAGCTAACATGGGGCTAGAAAGAGTATTAGAGGCCAGGAAGGTCCAGGCCTGAATACCGCCTTGGTCTGGCAAGACCAGTTTTCTAGAAGTGGCATATTTACTTCGTGATACTTGTGGTTCACATATGGTGTCATTCAGAAGTGACCCTCGGTTGGGGTCTTGTGGGTCGTGTAGCCAGGCTTTTCATACTTCTTTGGTGGTGGGCCCTATATAGCAGGTTTTCCCATCCCCTCCGCCATCGCCGTTGTGTTCCTTTGCGGGGACCAGTGTAGGGGAGTTGCTGGAGACACACCGCCTTGATTGAAGTTTCAACTATGCCATTGGCTTGCTTTGTGACACTGGGCAAGTTGCTTAGCTTCTCTGAGCTTCCATTTTGTCATTTATCAAATAGTAATAATATATCTCAGAAGACTGCTCCAAGGATGAATGTGATCACATAAAACCGCATCTATAAAAATCACCGTGTCTAATGCATGACACTCAGTCTGCCGACTGCTTCACCAGCCACCTAAGCTACTGAGCTTGACAAATCCTTCTGCTTGTTCTGTCCTCACCCCGGTGGCTCAGGAGATGGGCACGCCAACCTGGCATTTTCAATCTTGTTCCCGCAAGACTCTTTCCTCAGAACTGCACTCTGTGGTCCCCTCATGCTGGCTCTGGTGAGTCCCAGACGGGCAAAGTTTCACTGAAGTGTTTTTCAGCCTTGCTGGCATTCTGTCTGGCATGGTAGGAGAATGCACCGAGTAGCCAAGGACATCCAAGTTTGAACCTCGGCTTTGCTGTGTGATCTTGGTTATGTTGTCTAACTTCTGAGTCTGTTGTTTCATCTTCAAAATACCTAATACGATGTCCAACTCACAGGATGTTTGTGAGGTGGAAAAGATATGATGTATGTCAATGTGCAATCCTCGGAGACCGTCTCATTTAATCCTAGACTATTTAGTATGTGGAGGATGGCGGATGGGGAGAGGGCAGTGAGTAGAGTTTGGAGAGACAAGAATAACAAAAAGAGATGCGGGATGATTAAGTCAGGTTAATTGACATATCCTCACCTTACATATTCTTCTTTGTGGTGAGAACATTTAAAATCTATTCTAGCAGTTCTGAAATAGGCAATGTATTATTGACTATAGTGATCATGCTGTGCAACAGATCATCAGAATTTACTCTTTCCATCTAAATGCAACTTTATTTCCTTTTATTGACATCTCCCCCTCCCCTTCTTCCTTGAAAACCACCTTTCTACTGTCTATTGCTGTGGAGTTGACATTTTTAAAAATTCCAAATATAACTGAAAGCACCTGGCATTTATATTCTGTGCTTAACTTATTTCACTTAGAATAATTTCCTCCAGGTTCGTCCATGTTGTCATGAATCACAGGATTTCATTCCTTTTTAAGGCTGAATAGTATATTTGTACCATGCATTCTGTATCTACTCATCCATCAGTGAACATTTATGGTGTTTCCATATTGCAAATGCCTAGCCTGATTTAATCAGTCTACACATGTAGACTTATTCGGTCTTAATCATTCTATATAGCGAGACTTAATCATTCTTAATCAGTGTATGTGTATTATAGCATCACATTGTACCACTTAGATGCATACAATAATTATCTGTCAACTTACAAAGAAGATAAAAAAGCAAAAGAGAAGTAGGTGTGACGGAGGGATGTCAGGTGTGGCATACCACACGAGGGCTTCTCTCCTTTTGGATGAAAGAAGAGAGAATGTGGCTGAGTTTTAGGGAATGGGGGCACGGTGCAAGAAGCTGAAGGGGTCCAGGATCATCTTCAGTGTGAATTTCTACACAGTTGATGGCACATGGCGGGGGCCCCAGTCCAGTGGCCTCCCTTCCCACAGCTCTACAGGTTACCTTCTGCCCCAGAAATTCCTCTTGGGTTACACATGGATACAGGACAGACATTTGTACTAGTGCGTGTACCAACCACTCTCCCCAGCCACAGGGTCCCAAAGGTAACTTGGGCCATTCCTTGGGCTCTTCCAGGTACCATGTGTGCTGCAGTTTGTTATGACCCTTTCTCTTCTGCTGTCCTGATGCCTGTAAATGTGGTGACCCGTCAGCTAGTCTGTTTGGACCAGAAGCTTCCTGAGGACAGAATTAGGCTGGTGTAGGTCATGCTACTCGGGAGGCCTAGCACGGTGACTAGACTGATACCGCTGCCTCCCGCCTTTCCCTTTTCTGCCACTCGAGGCAACACAGAGGTCTGGAAGCTCCTCCTTCCCTTGTACTTGACTTTTCTGTAGACTTCAAAATGTGTTTCCAATTATTTTCTATCACCCTTTTTTCCTCTCCTCCTTTCTCCCCTTCCTCTTCCTCCTGTTCCTTCTCTTTGGGTCTTTTTAGGCGTCTCTCTCAGAATTTCTTTAGCTCTGTGGGATTCCCTCCCAACAGGTGGGCCATCCAAGAAAGTGCTTTAGATGGGTGGTGCTGGCTGGGTCTAAGGAAGGTTTGCTGCTGCTGTAGAAGGAGACGGTGCTCTCCTTCCCTCTATATCTGTAAGTGACCTGAGACACCCTTTGGAAATAATCTCCCACTCCACCTTTCTGGCTTTAAACGTGGCTCCACCATTTGTCACAGCCCGTCTGCCCTGTCGTAAGAGGCTGCCTATGGCGAAAGGGGCCTGGATGGACATATGTCACCGCAGGTCATGTGGGCAGTAGGAGATGATGGGAGTAGGAGGAGGTTACTAGGGACAAAGGACAAGATACATTTCCATACATTTAGCCCCAGGGTCATTTCTGCTTGTCACGTATTCACATGAGCATACACAGAAATTATCCGGTTGTGTCAAGGACACGTTTGAACCAATCTTCCCCCCAGATGCTCCATTATGTCACCCTAAACCGCCCATCTCATCTTCGCCCCTGACCCAGGCACTTGGCTTGTAGAGAGTCTCAGACTTCAGTCAGGAGGCACCGTGCAGCCTCTCTGAGCATGTCTAGTGTTAGTTTCCTCCAATCCGATGCTGCATTTAGCTCCCTCACCTGTTTGGTAGCACAGTCCTGCCTCCTTCTCACCTGCGCTGGTGTTGCAACGTGAGAAGAGCCCTGAATCGGAAGGTTGGGATGCCAACTCTCATAGGCCTCCTGTTTGCCATACCGGGCCACAGTGATTTCAGGACACATTTCCCCAAAAAACTGCCTGTATATAGATCTCAATTATTGACTCACTTTTATTACAGTGTTAAATTACTAAGAGAAAATCAACTGCAAACTCCGCGTGCTTGGGCTGATATACAATTATAAAGCCGAAACAAACTTCCAAATGAAATGTAAACAAAACTGCAAAACCAATAAAAATCAAATGAACAACAGTTATTTTAACAAGGTGGATGATGCTGTTTTTCTAAAATTAAATTGCCGTTCAGATCGTGACTGTGCTGCCGCCCGGGATACAGGTTCTTCTGAGTTCGTCATGCTGCGTTACTGTGAGGCAGGCGATGACTCAGCTCTCGCACCACATTCTTCCTATCGGATCTACTGCTAAACTGTCATTCTTACAGCCCTTGGGGACACCATTTGGCCTTCACTGGGACTAAGCCATCATTTATGTATTAAGCCCTCCTCTGTTCTTTCCTCATTAGTCCTTGACAGTGCAAGCAGAACATTGTGAAGCTAATGAGTTCTTTTAGATAAAATGTGGCAGAGATTGCTAGTTATCTATTCCACTGTGCACCCCTTCTTCCCTTAATGTCCTCCTACTAGAAACTGTATTCCACAGCCTTCCTTGTACCCACATCACAAGGTTCAGGCCAGTGAGGTACAGGTGGACATGCTATTCAGGACGTTTGGGAGATTTTCCTAAAGGGGACAGGGCTGGTCTGTCTTCACCTTTTTTTCCATCACACTGCTTGGAATGAGTGAGTGCTAGCTGGAACTTCAGCAGTCGATTTGGACCCTGAAGCTGAAGGTTGTACTTAAAAGATGGCATGGCAGGGATCTAAGAGGAGTCAGGGGATCTAACAGCTTCTTGGAGCTCCCAAACCAAGCCAGCACCTCATATCTCCAAACTTTTTGGAAGTGATAGAGAATTAACCTTCTATCTAGTTTATGCCACTATCATTTTTGATTTCTTTTCTGTTACCTGTAGCCCAATATGATTCTAATGTGTGAAAGTAGAAGTAAACAAGGGCCCAGAAACCCTGTGACTACATTTGGTTATAATCTGGCCATCCAGATGAATGGTAAAGAATACGGCCTAGGTTTTCACTATTTGGTTTATGTTGTGATTGTAATAAAAACACAACTTCAATTGGTACAGCCATTATGGAAAACAGTATGGAAGGTCCTCAGAAATTAAAACTAAAACTACCATATAGTCCACCAATCTCTCTTCTGGGTATATGTCCAATGGAAATGAAATCAGCACCATACGGTTATCTGCCCCGCCATGTTCGTCACAGCATTATTGACAATAACCAATGTATAGAAGCAACCTAAGTGTATATCAGCAGATGAATGAAAGAATTATGACATGTATAGATAGATACATTTCCATATTTATGTATAGATGTAGATATAAAATACACACAATGTAATAGTATTCAGGCTTCAAAAAGAAGGAAATCCTGCTATTCACAACAATATGGATGTAACTGGAAGGCATAATGATAGCCGAAACAAGCCAGACACAAAATGAAAAATACTTCATGATCTTACTTATATGTAGAAACATTTTTAAAGGCAAATGTATATAAGCAGAGAGCAGAATGGTGTTTGCCAGGGCATGGGGGCTGGAGAGAAACAGATGTAGATCAAAGGGCACAAAATTGCCTGCCATCATATAGGATGAATATGTAGTTCTGGTGGCCTAATATCCAGTATGAGGATTAGAGTTAGCAATATTTTATAGTATTGTATAATATACTGGAAATTTGCTAAGAGAGTAGATGTTAGATGCTCTTACAACGCATACACACACACCCATGCACACACACAAAGGTAACGATGAGATAATAGACATGTTAGCCTGTAATTCCAGCACCCGGGAGGCTGAGGCAGGAGGATTGTTGCAAGTTCAAAGCCAGCCTGGGCTACATAGTGAGTTCAAGGCCAGCCTGTACATAGCAAGAGCCTGTCTCAAAAAAAAACAAAAAAAAATGGGATTGGGGGTTCAGCTCAAGTGGCAGAACACCTGCCTAGCAAATGCAAAGCCTTGAGTTCTACCCCCAGCACCCCCCTAAAAACAGATATGTTACCTAGCTTGACTATCATAACCATTTCATTACATATATGTATATCAAAACATCATGTTGCATGCATTAAATAGGTACACTAAAAACGGTCAAAATCCCAACATTTTTAAATTATCCCAGAAAATCCCCTCACCCTGAAGACCATCTCATAGCCCCACAGGTTGTCAGAAGAAACACTGGATTAGTGGCTTCCTAGTTGTCACACAGAAAGGATTTAGGACCCTAACACAGGGTGGTAAAGTACAGCCAGCAAAGGTTCCACTGAGGACCCCGTGGCTTTGAGCTTGTGTCTCGGGCAAGCCTCAAAGGACAGAAACTGGAACAGGGCTGAGTGGGAGGCTTGGGTGAAGTTGGTGCTGGTTTGAGGGAGCCGTGGCAGGAGGAGGGCAGAGTCCAGGCCCAGCTGCCTAAACCTACTCCACAGCCTTTCTCTGGGCCTGTTCCTTTTTTCTCAAAAGCTGCACAGAAGATGGTTTTGGACGGCAGGAGAAATGATAAGCCAGGAGAGTGACTGCCATTGCTTCCTAGACCACCAGGGGCATGGGGCGGGTGACAGGAAAGTTAGGGCCAAAGTGCTAGCCAGAAAGGTCTGCTTTCCATCTCTCTGTGGGGCCTCAGCTGTGGCCTCAGCCTTAGCCTTGGCAGCTTGACTCCTCTGACTGAAATCCCCGTGCTAATTTCAAATTCAGCCCGGGGCCTCAGGGCACATCATAAACTGCCTACTCACTTGTTCCCCTCCCCCCACCACCTCAGGGTTCAGGGCCAGAATTTGGTAGAAGGAGGGGGCTGTGAAATATGAACCTCACTTTGGCCTTCTCAACCTGTCTCCAGATAATAAATCTCAATCAAGTCTCTGGAGAGAAGCCCTTCTGCTTTTGCCACAATTCTTCTTAGCTCTGCTCCCCTTTCTGCCTTCTACCCCAACCTTCCTTCCTGCTTTATCAGCCAGACAGCCTTCCTCTCCCCTGCAGGCTTTGCTGGGCCCCCTGGGGTGAAGGAGTGGGCAAAGCATGTGTTTGGGCTACAGAATAGAAAGTTAAGCCCGGATCTGCCACTAACTAGCTCTAAGATGCAGGGCAAGTCACTTCAACCCTTTGAGTCTGTTTCCACTCCTGGAAAATGAGAATAGTAACACTCCTCATAAAGCTGCCTTCATGATCTAACCGAAGCAGACAAAATGCGTAAATGTTCCAGCACTAGTAGGGGCTTTCATTTAATACGTGTCATGTACTCCCCAGCAGCTGTGACTGGTCCCCAAACCCAACCCTCTTCCCCACTGCCGCTGGCCCTGATGAATGACGCCTGCTGCCAGCCATTAAAGCAAGGAATGATTCTTGACTCATTCCTCCACCTCGAGTAAGCCCTGTCCATTGGACTTCTGTGTCAGCTACCGTCTCATAATATCATGTGCCTCCGTCGCTGCTTTGAAAGGTTTCAATTTTATATTAATGGTGTGATGGGTCGTGCTAATCTCCTTTCCTATCATTGTATCCCCAGTGCTTGTCACACAGCTAGGTGCTGAGAGAATATGGTTGAAAATACTAAATGAGAGGCTGGAATTATCTCCACTACCTGGTAAGGCCTGGAGGCTCAGAGAGGCTAAATAACTTGCCCAGAGCCACACAGACAGTGAACAGGTTTTGAACTGAGATTTGTCCAATCTCCGAGTCAGTGTTCTTTTATTCCCAGCTTTATTGAGGTATAATGGGCAAATAAAATTGTATAAATTCAAGGTGTACAATGTGATGATTTGATCTACATATATTGTCAAATGATTCCTATTATCAGGTCGGTCAGCACATTCTTCAGCTCACATAGTTGTGACTCGTGTGTGTATGTGGTGAGAACATTTAATATCTGTTCTCTCAGCAACTATCAGGTATCCAGACAGTATTATTAACTGTAGTCACCATGTTGTACACTAGGCCCCCCGAACTTATTCATTTTATAACTGAACATCTGTACCCTTCTTGCAGTGGTGAAAATGTTATACCAACAAAATGAGAGTGTGGTGCAGGTATTCAACAGGGCAGGAGGGCTATAAAGTAGCCTTTTGTATATTTCTGCTTGGAGACTAGACTTTGAATTGAATTTTTCCTTTTTTCTGGTTGGGAACTGCTGTCAGGGCCGAGTTTGGGTCAGGAGTCTCATTTGGTTGAAATGAAGTCTTCGACATTTTTCATGTCCGTGTCACCTTGATCTGGGCATGACATTGGCACACAGCCTGGCCTCTACATCCTTGATTCAACTGGCCACAGACTGAAAAGTTTTTATTATTTTATTTTTATCGGTGCCTGTTTATAGCACATAATCATTGCATTCCTACTTGGTACATGTACATAATACATCTTTATTCTATTTTTTTCAAAAAAGATTTTAAAAATTGTATCTGAATATGTATGAACTTTTTGTTTCTTAGTGTTCCTCAAAAAATATAGCATAACAACTACTTACATAACATTTACATTGTACATATTAGGCATGGTAAGTAATCTAGAGATTATTTAAAATGTGTGGGAGGATGTGCCTAGGTCATATGGGCCTATTACACCATTTTATAAAAGGAACTTGAGTATCTGTGGACTTGGGCATCTTGGGGAATCCTGGCACCAGCTCCCCATGGCTACCAAGGGATGAGTGTATAGGTGTGAGTGGAGGGATCCAGGGAAAAGGCCAGGCGGTCCTCCCTTTGGGAAACTGGAGCTGTCTGAAGCCTGAAGGTGGAAGGGATGGCCGTTAGCATCACTTGGCAGACACACAGCAGTTCCTTGAGGTTCCGGGCTCATTTCAAGTGGAACAAGAGTTATGAGAAAGTGTGGAGGTGTCTGGGGCAGAAAGGTAAGAGTAAGAGTTCTATTTGCTCTCAAGAGCTAAGTGTGGAGCACTGAACTAGATGCTAGTCTAATCTTCACACCAACTCAGATGTAGAACTGAAGGCCAGAGCGAGTAAATGACTTATTTGAGCTCACATGGCTG